>CM065381.1:14992335-15232335 GCA_033060915.1 Euryodendron excelsum | reverse complement strand
ATTCTACTCGACATGATCCAGCCTGAGACTGAAAGCCCTATCAGTGAATTGACAACGGCTAATTCCCAGAGGCTTTATGGTTGTCAATCCAGTGTTGTTTATGGTCGATCTCAACTGTTGGATGGTACTGCTTTCTCCTAATGTGACAACATTGTGTTGTTTGCTTTTATGTTTTACATGCTGATTTCATGTGAAAGTTCATCTGTCTACAGGTCTTCCCCCTCTGGTGTTGCGCCGGATACTTGAGATTTTGACTTATCTGGCCACCAACCATTCTGCCGTTGCCAACATTTTGTTCCATTTTGACCCCTCACTTGTTGCAGAGTATTCAAATCCAAAATTTTCAGAAATGAAAGAGGATAAAGGGAAGGAGAAAATTGAGGAAGGACAGGATGTATCAAACCCTTCAGGGAACTCTCAAGGAGGGGATGTTCCTTTGATACTGTTCCTGAAACTCTTGAGTCAACCGCTTTTCTTAGTCAGCAATGTGCATCTTGAGCAGGTATGAGCAAGCTCCTTACTCAATGGAGCCATGCTTCAGCCTTGTTAATTGCTTGCCTCATGATGTTTGCTCAATTATATTTGGTTATATTTCTATTATTAAATTATGTAATTGTTATAGCTATAATTGGTGCAGGTCATGGGTCTGATTCAAGTAGTTGTCTGTACCGCAGAATCAAAGTTGGACTGTCAATCTCATTCTGAACAGGCAGCAGCCATTTCCCAAAATATATCTCAGGATGAAGCTATAGGTGGTGTTCAGAAAGATATGCCTTTGTCTGAAGTGGAATCTAACCGAGATGATAGAAGTGCCAGCGCTGAGTCATCCACATCACATGGGAAGAGTTACATCAGCACATATAATATCTTCTTGCAGCTCCCGCAAGCTGATTTGCACAATCTGTGCAGCCTTCTTGGCCACAAGGGGTATGCTATGCTCGCCTTCTTAATTCGGAATGTTGCCAAAAATATTTAACTTGTTTACTGTTTTTGAGACTTGGTTAACAAAAAAGTTCATCATTTGTAATTAACTTCATTTGCTTACCTATTCTTTTGGGTTCTTAATTAATTTTGTATGTGATTACAGTCATTGGAATCTTGTGCTTTGTAATCTCTTTCTATCCATTTCCTTTCTCATTTTGCTTCTGCGGTGGATGAATGTTTAACTTTTATCTCTTACTCATTAGGCTTTCAGACAAAGTTTACACATTTGCTGGTGATGTACTAAAGAAATTGGCCTTGGTTGCTGCATCCCATAGAAATTATTTTATTTCAGAGCTTTCAGAGCTAGCTCATAGTTTGAGAAGTTCAGCCATCAGTGAGCTCATTACACTGAGGAATACGCACATGCTGGGTTTGAGTGCTGGATCCATGGCTGGGCCTGCGATTCTTCGCGTGCTTCAGACACTTAGCTCGCTTACTTCACCTAGTGTTGATGGGAATAAGGGTATGGAAGGTGAACTGGAAGAGCATGCTACTATGTGGAAATTAAGTGAGGCACTCAAGCCATTGTGGCAAGAATTGAGTGACTGCATAAGCACTACTGAGGCTGAATTGGCCCAGAGCTCTTTCTGCTCAATTATGTCAACTACAAATGCCAGGGAGCAGGTGCCCGGGTCCTCATCTCTATCCCCTCCTATTCCTCCTGGAACTCAGAGACTATTGCCTTTCATTGAGGCTTTCTTTGTTTTATGTGAAAAACTACAAGCAAACAATTCCATCATGCAGCAAGATCATGCTGACATAACCGCCACAGAAGTCAAAGAGTTTGCTGGAACTTCAGCTCCATCACCCGCTAAATGTGGAGTTAATTCTCAGAAAGGGCTTGATAGTGCTGTAACTTTTGCAAAGTTTGCTGAGAAGCATCGTCGACTACTGAATGCTTTTGTCAGGCAGAATCCAGGTTTGTTGGAGAAATCCCTTTCTATGATGCTGAAGTCACCGAGGCTGATTGATTTTGACAACAAAAAAGCCCATTTCCGCTCAAGAATTAGGCAGCAGCATAAGCAACACCTCTCTGGCCCCCTGCGGATAAGTGTTCGGCGGGCATATGTTCTAGAGGACTCGTATAACCAATTGCGGATGCGACCTAATCAGGATCTGAAGGGTAGATTAAATGTACATTTTCAAGGTGAAGAGGGTATTGATGCTGGGGGTTTGACTAGAGAGTGGTATCAATTACTCTCAAGAGTTATATTTGATAAGGGAGCTTTGCTTTTCACCACTGTGGGAAACAATGCAACCTTCCAACCAAATCCCAACTCTGTTTACCAGACTGAACATCTTTCTTACTTTAAATTTGCAGGTCGTGTGGTAAGTGTTCTAGAACCATTTGGAGATTTCACTGTTTTTTAATGTAATGTTAATTCATTTATCTATGGTCCAATCAGTTAAATGGGTGTTGAATCTTAAAGTCCTATTATATTTATATTTTAGTATTTGTGATGTAGGTTGCTAAGGCGCTGTTTGATGGGCAATTGTTGGATGTTTATTTCACTCGGTCCTTCTACAAGCACATTCTTGGTGTGAAGGTGACATATTATGACATAGAGGCGGTTGATCCTGATTACTACAAGAACTTGAAGTGGATGCTGGAGGTTAGTCACTTTAATAGTATCCCCCTTCCAATGGCCGCGACAAAAATAATTTTTTAGTAATGGTGGTTTGCGTTTTCTGCCTTTTCCCCATATCAGAATGATGTGAACGACATACCTGATCTGACATTTAGCATGGATGCAGATGAAGAGAAACATATCCTCTATGAGAAAACAGAGGTATTGTTTTTCAAATTTACACACTTTTCTAATGCCCATCATTTATTTAGTTAATGTTAATCTGCTTTAGTTACCTCTCTCCCTCCCTTTCTCTCTGCCTGAATATTTATAGGACCATCTACGTTGACCTCATTTAAAGATCATACCTAATCTTTGTGATTTACTTGTGAAAGGTTACTGATTATGAGCTTAAACCTGGAGGAAGAAATATAAGGGTCACAGAAGAAACAAAGCACGAGTATGTGGACCTTGTGGCTGAACATATTCTGACAAATGCTATCCGCCCTCAAATTAATTCCTTCCTGGAGGGTTTCAATGAATTGATACCTCGAGAACTTATTTCTCTTTTCAATGATAAAGAGCTTGAGCTTCTAATCAGTGGGCTTCCCGAAATTGATTGTGAGTTGGCATCCTTTTGCACTTGTTTACTAAATGTGATATACTGGGTGCATTTTTCAAAATATCTGAGTGACTTTATTGCTCTTGTAGTGGATGATCTGAAGGGCAACGCCGAGTATACTGGCTACACTGCAGCATCCGGTGTTGTTCAATGGTTTTGGGAGATTGTCAAAGCTTTTAACAAGGAAGATATGGCAAGATTGCTGCAATTTGTGACTGGTACATCAAAGGTAACTTGATGCACCACATGGAATAGTTTCTTTTGTCAATACGGTTATAATTTATATGATCTCTAAGATTTTGTTACTTCTGACATGTGCAGAATCTATTTCACTTGTGATTTATCTTTTAGCATGCTTAATTCCATATCCGTCTCGATGGCTAGTATATATACTTTTATAAGATTGTGATTCATCCCATAAAAGCTGTGAGCCTGTGATAAAATAATGGGTTCAATTGCTCAAATTTTGTTTCATTCTGAGCATTAATGGGAAATTTGTGGCTGCTACAATGAGTTCTTATTTTCAGTTACAGAACGTGACTAGGTATAATGTCTATGCTTCTATGCCACTAAAAACCTTTATTTTTGTTTCTTAGGTTCCTTTAGAGGGTTTTGGAGCGTTGCAAGGCATTTCTGGTCCTCACAGGTTTCAGATTCACAAAGCATATGGCTCTCCTGAGCGCCTACCATCAGCTCATACCTGGTTCGTGCTTAGACTATTTGCTGTTTACAGTGTAGTATATTCTTTCTTTGGGAGTATTGCTTAAGCTGAAAATCCTGATGTTTTGTTTTTCTCTTTCTTTTTTTTTTCTAGCTTCAATCAACTAGACCTCCCTGAGTATACTTCCAAGGAACAGCTTCAAGAGCGCCTGCTCTTTGCTATCCACGAAGCTAGTGAAGGATTTGGCTTTGGTTGAATATTCAATTCTTCATAACATCATCACTCCCTTGCTGCCAGTACTCGATCTTCCAATTGCCATGTACATGTCAGTTTGAACCTTCCTTTCATTTGCATTTTCTGTTATTGATTTTAAATTGACCTTAAATAGGGTATAGTGCAGTATTAATGTTTTACATTGAAATCTTCTATTATGCATGCATCCAATAGAATTTTCTTTTTGCTGTTTTTTGATAATGAGATCTTGCATTAGTGACCACAGGAATCAGGAATGAGTTAAGTGTATTGCAACCGTGATATCTTTTCAGTTTCTGTTTGTTTAGGGATAAAAAAATGGCTTGTTTGTGTAATGCATTACTCCATGAATTTCAAATAAGGGAGAAAAGAGTTGACCACAATTTGGAAGCCACTATGTTGTGCAAGGACAAATGACAGATACAGGTGCCCCTTTGCGCATGTAACACTGGTTGGAAATAAACTAATCAACTGTCCACCCAAAAGGCCATCTTTGGTGAACTTTTGAATGCTAGACAACCTTCCAAGGGAGACCCAACTTCCTAACGTATATTCCCTTTAATAACAATATAGTAGGCCATTTAGTAGCTGTACTCATGATGGAATTGCATTTTAGATAATAAGCAATATTAATGATGTTATAGTTATTTTTAATTTTCATAAAGTGGTTTTTACATCTAACCCTTCCCAAACCCCTCTGTGGTGGAGCCTTGTGCACTGGGCTGCCATTTTGGATTCTTATGATTTTCGTGTGACCACATAATATGTTTCAAAAACAACAATTAAAGTCTGAAAGGACAAATTTCAAAAGCAAGGCCTTATATTATCTCCTAACTGGGTATTGTTAGGTTGTTAATTAAAATATTGTTTAATCTTTATAGTACCCTTCTTGTTTTCAGTTATAAGCCATTTATAGAATAACATGGAATTTGCTGGAAATATTGTGAAGATTTGAAGTCCTGTAAAACTTGTGGGCCTAAAGAGAACAAACACTTCTAAGAAGGTACTATGTCCTCGTCAAACACGACACTCGTTAGACTCTCTCTTGACATGGGTTGGAAATGCGTCCATCCTATTCTTTTAAGAAGAATTTAGCGGACATGAACATATGTGTTCATTGCTTATACACACATGAAACACGTTTTGCAAATTTAAAAAATAAATAACTTATGATCCAATTGTATGATAGATTGGATTTATATCTAATGTGACATTGAATTTATGGAATACATGATTTTTAACTTTAATTAGTGTTATCTTACAATTTTCATTTGTCTTCTGAGTAAAATTCATATATATGACACAAATATATAAAATATAATTTTTTTCCATGGCCCTGTCGGGCAGCTTCCTATTTTTTTTGAAAAATTGCCGCGTTGTGTCGTGTCCATATGGCATGTCTGTGCTCATGCTGCTTAGCTGTGGACTAAGTTAGTTCATTGAATTGTAGGTAGTTTAGGGCTTAGTTTTGTTATGTTTACTTTGGGAAAATAATTTTATCGATTTACGTTGTTCTCTTTTATAGCCTATGATGTGGGGATTTTTTTCACATATACTTTAGTCACAGTCTCACATGCATGTTTCATGACTTCTTTAGTGAAGTTACACTTGGCATCATGCAACATGGAAACCTAGGGAAGGGGGAACTAGATTGGTGTCTTCATATAAAACCCTAACTCTAATACATGCTAGGGGGTTTGCTTATTGAAAATTTTCAGAGCTACGGAAGTTGCTCTCTTTCGCTCTCATGTTTTCCCTTCCCTACTATTTCTTTCCTCCTTTGTTTCACCTTTTGTATCTCTGTTTCATATTCCCCTTCTCTGATTATTGCTTTCTTTCTCCTTTGCTTTATTTCTTCTCTTTTCCCTAAGTTTTTCTTCTTTGTACTATTTGTTATCTACATTAGCTGCTTTGAATGGCTGGTTGGAAGTAATATCTCGAACAGCTTGTGGCTCACTCGTGTCGTTCAAGGTCACTTGCCTACAGCACTACAATGTAACCGTTTCTTTTCTGTGCCTCTCCATAATTTGTTATCCTTCTTTTTTTTGGTTCATTGAAGAGCCAAAGCCTTGGGAAGGGGGGAGGGTGAGTTAAACTCATAACTGTAGGTATATGTGTCCAACTCTCCTACATACCAAGACATTTAGGTGCCTCGCCGCCTTCCTCTCCATACACTTGGGCACGTGGCAGTCCGCCGAGGTGACACGTGGACCGAGGTAGCTTTGCCTACTAAGGATAGTGCGAAGAGCGTCTCCTCTGAGTTAGGACACTAAGAGGGCCCTCGCGCTTGACACCTAACTCGGCCACATAACTTTCTAGCCGAGCACTCTTCTCTTGAGGGCACCTTGCCTCTAGCCTCACGCTTGACACCTCCTGCCACAGCCATGGAACCTCTCTATCGAGCGCTCTCTTCTTTGGGCCACCTCTCCATACTTGGCCTTGAAGCAATTTCCTCAACGGGACCAAGGGAGTCTCCACTTGAGGGCACCTAGCTTATGATCTCGCACTCGACACTTCCTAGCACGGCTATGGAACTCTCCATCAAGCACCCTCTTCTTTGGGCCGCTTCTTCAAACTGGGCCAGAATTCTTTATAAAGGTAACTCCATAACCTAGGTTGGGAGTAAGACCCAAAAACTCCCTCGAGGTTGCCCTCACGTGGGACCATTAGGAGGCAAGTGGATTGGAGGTTAGAGCTATGGGTTCATCGAGGAACCACACCCTCGGAGGGCCTCGCCCTTGAGAACCTTAGCCCTTTTGACTGGTCTTAGAGAGAAAGAGAGATTTTCACTAAATCATGCCATTAGAGTAAGAGGACAAAGGCATTTAATGAAAGCTGACTGCTGACCCCTGATCGTATTTCACCTACCTCTAGAGAGGATCTTGGTTGTAGAGTTGACCTCCAGAATGTCGAACCTATGGGGGCTAGCTAACTGGCCTTCAACACTCACTAGCCCCGAGGCCGCCCCCTCGCCTATATAAAGGGAAGACCTTTTCCTCAACAAAAATGAACCACCACAAAACAAGCATCTCTATAAGTTTCTCTTGTTCCCTGGGGACACTGCCACTCTCTTTCTTTTTAGGACCGTCTCAACTTTTTCTCCTCCACATTCGGTGGACCTCTGCCTAGACAATACCTGTCGGAACTTTCTAGAGGGTTTTTCTTTACTAGGTTTGATTACTCACCCTCTAAACCCTACACACAATACTCTGCTAGGGAAGAACGGTACTCACTATCCACGGCACCAAAGAAAAGTACTCATGCTACCTCTCAAAATGCCCAAGGAACCGAGACTTCAACTCAGCATGACCTCTACGCTCCTCTAGTGGAACAACACGATGACTCGTCGCATCTGATTGTTTCCCCTTGTGCTTACCAGATACAATCCTTCATCAAAACTATGGCCTCAATGCAAAGAGCTCAGTAGCTCATACTCAAGACTTTAATGTCGATGCAATAGGGGACTCCACCCCCTCTAGCCTGCCCGCGGTTCCCTTGGCCCCTGCTGACTTGGGCAACCTTCCAAGCCAATGAGAAGGGTCCAAAGTCAACCCATAACTCACTAACCGGAACCCTCCTCCGGTTCCTCCCCCCTCGGTGGCAACTCTTAGTGTTGCCTTCGCTGCGGCTCCAACAATAGGGGTCGC
This sequence comes from Euryodendron excelsum, assembly GCA_033060915.1. Classification (NCBI taxonomy): domain Eukaryota; kingdom Viridiplantae; phylum Streptophyta; class Magnoliopsida; order Ericales; family Pentaphylacaceae; genus Euryodendron; species Euryodendron excelsum. Next base: position 15,224,601 of record CM065381.1, on the reverse strand, counting down.
CTCAACAGGCACCCCAGCACTAGCTCAGACCCATCTCGCTGAGCCTCAACTTATAATGGAGCCGATAAAAGAACAGTTTTGAGCTCTTCTTGAGCAAGAATGCTCCAAACCCTTGATAATGCCAAATATTGACCTTCAGCCGTTATACTCCTTTAAGGTGGCCAACTTTCCCAACCCCAAAGAATATATTGTTTCGAAGTTCACCCGCTTCAATGAAAAAAAGTAGTAATGCAAGAAAACATATGATTCAATTCCTAGAAACTTTTGGCCCTCGTCTCCTATGTATGGCCTTGGCCTGGAGTGCCCTTGCTCTTAAGTGAAATGAATCACCTCGAGGCATGCTAGTCTCGGTGTTGAGTACCATCGGCCTCAAGTGGAATAACTCGCCTCAATGCATGCTCCGCTCAGCTTTGAGTGCCCTCACTCTTAGATAGAATGACTCACCTCAAGGCATGCTCGCCTCGACGTTGAGTACCCTCGGCCTCAAGTAGAATAACTCGCCTCAAGGCATGCTCTTCTTAGCCTTGAGTGCCCTCGCTCTTAGATAGAATGACTCTCCTCGAGGCATACTCACCTCGACGTTGAGCACCCTCTCTCTCAAGTGAAATGACTCACCTCAAGACATGCTCGCCTCGGCGTTGAGTACCCTCGGCCTCAAGTGAAATAACTCACCTCGGCCTTGGGCGCCCTTGCCTTAAAGTGAAATAAGTCGCCTTAGGGCATGCTTGCCTCGAACTTGGGCGCCTTCGCCTTCAAGTGAAATAAGTCACCTTGGGGCATACTCGCCTCGGCCTTGGGCGTCCTCACTCTCAAGAGAAATAACCCCCCTCGGCCTTGGGAGCCCTTAACTTCAAGTGAAATAAGTCACCTCAAGGCATGCTCGCCTTGACCTTATGCTTGCCTTCAAGTGAAATAAGTCGCCTTAGGGCATGGTTGCCTCGGCCTTGGGTGTCCTCACTTTAGAGAGAAATAACCCACCCCACCTAGGTCTTGTGCGCCCTCGACTTTAAGTGAAATAAGTCACCTCACGGCATGCTCACCTCGGCTTTGGGCGCCCTCACTCTCAAGTGGCATAGCTTGCCTACTATATGTGCTCGGCCTCAGGGCCTCAGCATGCTTCTCTCGCTTGGCCTGGCCTCGCCTTTAATGGTCATGGCTCGTAGTGGATATCATTCTTTCGAAATGACAAACTTCTTCATATTTCCCTCACAAGTTCCTTGATAGAGGAAGGAGACAAGGCTTTCTCACATTAGTAACATTTTCCATAACTTTCCAAGGTAAAGTGATGCTTGCATACTAAGTACTCATCATTATTGAGCTCCAAGTCCCTCAAGGGGAGGGAGACAAGGCTCATGCTTCAGATTTTTTGACTCAACTTAAGCAAGTAGTGTCCTAGCCTCGAGTTATATTACATTCAAAGGGCAATTTTCGGCAGTCCCGACATGCTCGATCTCTAGCTGAGCATGCCGATCTCCATTTGCGATCTCCTTTAACTTGGCTAAGTGCCCGTGCGGGTTTAGCCTCGAGTATCATGTATCTCCATATGCTCCTCTGCGAGGTTGAGATATCTCCATTTGTGATCTCCAACTCGGCAGCACCTATGTGAGTTTAGCCTCGAGTATCATATTTCTTCAAACGCTCCCTTCCAGGGTTGAGATATCTCCATTTGTGGTCTCTAACTCGGCTAAGTGCCCATGTAGGTTTAGTCTCAAGTATCATATTTCTCCAAATGCTCTCCTTTGGGGTCGAGACATCTTCATTTGTGATCTCTAACTCGGCTAAGCGTCCTTGTGTTTTGCTTCGAGTATCATATTTCTCTAAACTCTCCCCTCTGGAGTCAAGGCTCTCCAATTGCTCCCCTCCAGGCAACAATAGAAGAGGCAAGCACCTTGCTAATGTTTGGTTTGCCCCCAATGCTCCCTCTAGCGACGCCTTCACCAGCAGTAGAAAGGACAAGGTGTTGGCCAAAGGAAGGCCTCGCTTATTGAATCCAAGAAGTAACTCCTAGAACCTATCACCTTTCAAATAAGGCGCTCGATACCGGAACGGATGGACGGGCTTCCCCCTTTCTTCGCTTAAGATTGGAAACTTTTCCCTACCCTCTTCGATGACCCAAGTCTCAGCAGCCTTGGCAAGACAAGATCCAGGCAAAGGAAGCTTCCGGCGAAGCCTAGCCCTCAGCAACCTCAAAAAATCGGGATCACAACGCCCCGCAACACTTAGTCTCAATTGCAAGCAAACCCCAACCTCGGTCGCGGCACCTCACCTTGCCAACACCCTTCCTCGATCTCAGCACTTGCCTCCCGATGACCTCTTCTTGGCCTCGGCAAATCCCTGACCTCGCCGCCTTAATAGGAGACATCGGCAAATTCAAAAGGTTGTCAAGGGACACTCAAACTCCAAGCACCAAGCCAAGGAACCTTTTTTGAAAGGAGGGAAAATTTGAAAGAACTTGGAAATTTTGTGAAGGAGCAAATGACTAAGACCCTTATTTATAGTGACCCAAGCAGCACCTCAAAAAATGAAGTCACCAGCCATCATGATTGGCGCGCATCACGAGTTGTCATAGATGCTAAAATGCTACTTCATTACATTGCATACATCACCTCAATAAGGGTGTAACTGTTCCACTTACGCGATTGATTATCTTGAATTACCTGCAAATGGTGTATATGCGCACCCTGATTATTAGTGAGGGCACATGCACAAGGGGTATACTGTAGGTACATGTATCCAACTCTCCTACATATTAGGACACTTGGACGCTTCACTGCCTCCCTCTCCGTACACTCGGGTACACGTGGCAGCCTACCGAGGTGACACGTGGACCAAGGCAGCTTCGCCCACTGAGGACAGCGCGAAGAGCATCTCCTCCAAGTTAAGACACTAAGAGGGCCCTTGCACTCGTCACCTCTTGGTGCGGCCACAGAATTTCTCCCATCGAGTGCTTTCCTCCCGAGGGCACCTCGTCTATAGCCTTGCGCTTGGCACCTCTTGGTACAGCCATGGAACCTTTTCACTAAGCGCTCTCTCCTTTGGGCTACTTCTCCACATTTGGCCTCGAGGCGCTGCCCTCGACGAGATTGAGGGAGTCTCCACCCTCGAAAATCTCGTCCCCTTTGACTAGTTTGAGAGAGAGAGAGAGAGGGAGAGAGATCTCTACCATAACACGCCATCAAAGTAAGACGACAAAGGCATTTAATGAAAGTTGACTGCTAACACTTGACTGTATTCCAACTACTTTTGGAGAGGATCTCGGTTGCAGAGTTGACCTCTAGAATGTCGGACCTGTGGGGGCCGGCTAACTGGCCTTGAGCACTCACGGGCCCCAAGGCCCCCTCAACTATATAAAGGCTAAACCTTTCCCTCAACAAAGATGAACCACCACAACACAAGCATCTCCCTAAGTTTCTCTTGTTCCCTTGGGACACTGCCACTTAATTTCTTGTTAGGACCGCCTTAACTCTCTCTCCTCTACATCTGGTGGTACTCTGCCTAGATAGCGTTTGCCGTAACTTTCCAGAAGATCTCTCTCTACCAGGTTTGACCACTCACCTTTCTAACTTTACACACAACTACAATCATGGCCACTACAGTGGCCTAACCTCTCTCCTCTTCCTTCATGAATTCTTCCCTTGAGCATCTTGCCAGTGCCTTTTCAGTCACTTTAGTTCCCTATTTGCTTGTGCCCCACAGCTTTGAACGCGAACTTTATTACGTGTGGTGAACTCGACTTGTTACTTATTGGAGTTAATTTATTAAGCGGATTACTTTCTGAATATCTTTGCAAATTATGTGGCTGCTTTATCATATTGATTATTTGCATAGTATACCTGTTGGATCTTTTGGTGTTTGGGATTCTTGCATACTCCAACATATTTTCGTAGTGCACATCTTGTAGACCTCGGACTGCATTAAATGTGGTCTTAGATATAAAGGGCATCAATCTATTCTACGATTTGATTATGGCCCTACTACATGAGGGCTTCTTGTCGACTCTCATGTTGTAGGAGCATATGGCCATTTCTACTCTCCGTTCGGAGAGGATAAAAAGATTTTTACTTTGGAAAATGTATCTCTTAGGACTTGAATGACAAGGAGATATCTCTAGTATTTTGTCAGGATGTAACAAGCTAAACTTTATTCAGCACCTTCTCACATTTGTCGCTTCTTTCAGTATTTACGCTTTTTGATTTCTTCTAATACCATTTGTAGATGTTTTTTTTTTTTTTTGGCCGCCCTTTGTCCAAAATAAGTCTGAATATTATATGTTTTCTTGATCAAGTATTTTTCAGGTTTTAGCAGTAGTTTTTTTTCTGTTTGACAGGCGCCTTTATTATCAGTCAAGATTGTGAGAAATTGCATTTACTTTGAACTCAACATTGTGGAAACAGGATTTTTGTTTAATCTTTGTTATTTGTTTGTATCTTGCAGATAAAGAGCCACCGATTCAGATTAAGTGCTGCTATATCATACCTTGAGGGAGGCCCTTGTTGGGAGTTCGGGACCTCTGTAGCCATAACGGTTAGGAAGCGATGCCCTAATACTCCAATATAGCCGAATGATGTGTATGCTTTCGTCGAATGGTGGGCTTCTCAGTTTCAATGGCGAAGAAACTGTTTCTTTTGTAGTTTCTTGCCATCAATCACAGATTCTGAGAATGTGCATAATGTCTAGAGAGAAGTTGTCGCTCTTTTGTATATCTCTAGTATTTTTTGGTATTTTGGTAATATTCTTTGTTTATAAATCTAGTGGCCGATTTACATTCTGAACAGTCCTCTGATGTCTGATAGTCCGAGCTGAATTCGATATTTTAGTTCAGAGTTACTTGCTCATAATGGAATCATAAATTATTTTGTATTTTGTGTTTCCTTTTAGAAATATCTATCATGATTGTAGCAGCTTCTCATATAGTTCACGATTGGAAAAAGAAAGATTATAGTTCTAGAGTAAGAGGGAAAAATTAGTCGGCATGTTGGCCTTGAGCCAAACACGTCTTTCCACTTGTAAAATGAATTAAGTTATTGGAGATTTCGTTAAAAGTTCATATGACATCTGTTGATTTATATATATTTATGTTTTAAAGCAAATCAATTTTAAGAGTTCGATTTGAATTTAACTCTATAAACTGATATATAAATATATATATATATATATGACAAGGTACTTCAGTTTAAAAAGTAAACAAATATTTTGAAATGACAAGTGATCGGAAGATAATTTGGTCCCAAGCTGGGCTTTTTGGGCACCAAAAGGGTACCTATTAAATTAATCAAGGATTTGTAAGTTAATGGGCCTGTTACGTTGCGGCCCATACAAATACTTTTGTGGGCCAAATTAGCCTTGCCTTTTCCGGCACCTTCTTCGATTATACACACAACAGAAGAACTACATAAGTTGTGTATATTTGTATGATGATGAAGAAGAAGGATCGGTGATGTGATGTTTTCGTGTTTGAGTTCTTCGACAGCCAAAAGAATCTCTCTTCTTCCCCATAAAATATCGATGCTCCGAACTTTGTCTCACATGGGGTTTTCTAAAGATTTCGGTGAAAGAGCTCGGAACAGAACGCAAACATCTGGTATGCCTCTCTCTCTCTCTCTCTCTAAATATATTTGTGTAATGACATAGAAGTATTATGCAGTGCGCTTCTCTGTCTAAATTTTTGTGCTTGTGGAAACAGGTTCAGAAATGGACAGTAGTATCTATACAATTCTGACTATAGACCGTTGGGAATCATTGAATCACATGGAATACAAATTGGCTTCGCTTAGACCAGTTCACGGAAGGCTGGCTTTGAAATTTCTCAATTGGGTCATCAGACAACCTGGTTTGGAGATTCGTCACATAACTCATGTATATTGTATCACAACCCACATACTGGTTAGAGCTAGATTGTATGACTCTGCCAAGTCAATTTTGACACATTTACTTCAAATGGGTATGGGGTCACAGTCTGTTTTTGCTGCGCTTATGGACACCTACCCTCTTTGCAATTCTAATCCTTCAGTATTTGACATTTTAATTAGGCTTTATGTTCGAAAAGGAATGGTTGAAGATGCTGTAGAGACATTCAATTTGATGGGTTTGCGAGGGTTTAGGCCGTCTATTTATACTTGTAATATGGTCTTGGCAGCAATGGCGAAGGAACAGCCTGCAGGGCCTGCTTGGTCATTGTTTAAGCAAATGCTTGCGAGAAAAATTTGCCCTAATGTTTGTACATTTAATATACTGTTACATATTCTTTGTGTTGATGGAAAGCTTAAGAAAGCTGGTTACCTTCTTAGGAAGATGGAAGAAGCCAGTTATGTCCCTACTGTAGTTTCTTACAATACTTTGCTCTATTGGTATTGCAAGAAGGGAAGATACAAAGCATCTTCTGAGCTGATTGATCGCATGAGTTGTAAGGGCCTTGAAGCAGATGTGTGTACATATAACATGCTTATAGATGATTTGTGTAGAAATAATAGAAGTGCCAAAGGTTATCTATTATTGAAAAAGATGAGGAAGAAGATGATTTTCCCAAATGAAGTCACCTATAATACTCTTATTAATGGGTTTGTCAAAGAAGGAAAGCTGGGAATTGCTACCAGGGTTTTTGATGAGATGTCGAAGTTTAACCTTTCGCCAAATCGTTTTGCTTATAATGCTTTGATTCATGGGCATTGTCAGGGAGGTAATTTTGGAGAGGCTTTGAGACTTGTTGATAACATGGAAGCAGTAGGATTAACACTTAATGAAGTTAGTTATGGGGCTGTTTTGAATGGGCTATGCAAGTGCGGCAAGTTAAATTCAGCAAGAAGGCTTCTGGAAAGAATGAGAAAGATTGGTATAGAAATTGGTTGTGTTGTATATACAATGTTGATTGATGGATTGTGCAAAAACGGTAGGCTCAATGAAGGTGTGCAATTGCTTGATAAGATGTTCAAGGATGGTGTGAATCCCGATGTTATCACATATTCAGTGCTTGTAGATGGATGCTGCGGAGCAGGAAAGATACATAATGCCAAGGAGATAATATGTAAGATGTTTAAAGCAGGATTTGTACCAAACAGCATCGTGTACTCTACTTTGATCTACAACGCTTGCAAGCATGGAAATGTTGTTGAAGCAATGAAAGTTTATGCAGTTATGAATCGCAGCGGCCATGATGGGGACCTTTTCACATGTAACCTGTTACTTGCTTCCCTTTGTAGAGATGGAAGAGTACAAGAGGCAGGGGATTTCGTGCATCACATGAGTCGGATTGGTCTAGTTCCAAATTCCATTAGTTTTGATTCTATCATAAATGGCTATGGAAACAGAGGTGATGCTTTGAAGGCTTTTTCCTTGTTTGATGAATTGATTAACATGGGTCATCACCCTAGCCTTTACACTTATGGAAGTCTACTAAAAGGACTATGCAAAGGAGGAACTTTAGTGGAGGCAAAGCAATTCTTGAATAAACTTCACTACATTCCTTGTGCCATAGATGTTGTTTTGTACAACACATTACTGGCTGAGACATGTAGATCTGGCAATTTGCAAGTGGCAGTAATCCTTTTAGATGAGATGGTCCTCAATAATGTTCTCCCTGATACTTACACATACACGTGTCTGCTTGCTGGGTTGTGTAGGAAAGGCAAGGTGGTTGCTGCAATTCTTCTATTTGAAAAGGTGATGACAAGACAAACTTTCTTTCCGAACCAGGTTATGTACACCTGTTTAATTGATGGACTTTTCAAGGCTGGCCAGCCAAAGGCTGCTGCTTATTTCTATGAAGACATGGTGAAGAAAGGTCTGTACCCTGATAAGGTTGCTTTTAATGTAATTATAGATGGTTACTCTAGAATGGGGCAAATGACTAAGGTGAACAATTTCTTTTCTCTGATGAAGCATGGGGGTCTGTGCCCCAGTTTGGCTACATATAACATCCTCTTACATGGATATTCAAAACAACAGGATGTATCAAAATGCTTTGCATTGTACAATACCATGATAAGGAGTGGCCTTGTGCCTGATAAATTAACATGCCATTCTCTAATTCTTGGACTTTGCAAGTCAGGTGTGCTGGATGTTGGGCTTAAAATTTTTAAAAAGATGATTGTGGAAGGTACTGTGGCTGATCGAGTTACATTTAACATGCTAATTACCAAGTTTAGTGAGAGGGGTGAGATGGGAAAGGCTTTTGATCTGTGGAATGCCATGAATTTGTTAGGCGTATTTCCTAATGGAGAAACTTACAGTGCCATACTTAACGGACTCAAAAGAAAATTTGATTTTCAAGAATCTCGTACATTATTGTATGAAATGTTGGGAAAGGGATTTATCCCTACAGATAGACAATTTATCACTCTGATTACTGGTATGTGTAAAGTGGGGGATATACAAGGAGCATTTAAGCTAAAAGATGAAATGGAGGCACTTGGTGTTGCCTCCCGAGATGTAGCTGAGAGTGCTATCGTTAGAGGGCTTGTGCAGCGAGGGAAGATGGAAGAAGCAATGCTGGTTCTTGATTGCATGCTTCGTGTGCAACTCATTCCAACAGTGGCTACTTTCACAACTCTAATGCACAGATTCTGCAAAGAATCTAACCCTGCAGACGCTTTAAAGTTACAGCGTATAATGGAACTTAATGGTGTGAAGCTTGATGTTGTTGCTTACAATGTCCTCATTACAGGCCTCTGTGCTAATGGTGATATTACACATGCATTTGAACTATATGAGGAGATGAAGCAAAGGGGTCTCTGCCCGAATACCACAACTTATGCTGTTCTTATTGATGCTGTTTGTACAGAAAGTAATCTTGTGAAGGGAAAAATGCTTCTGATGGATTTAGGAGAGAGGGGATTGATATCTCAAGATGGAAGTGCTCAAGATTTGCATGAGCAGTTGAAGATGGCTATGAAAAGGTTAAATTTTATAAGGTGCAAAAGAAAAACCTATTGCGGAAAAAGGTGAAGAGTTGGGCCAATTATGCTGAGCATGTAATCATAGTAAGGAGACTTACTGGCAGAAAAGGCTGAGATGGGTGTTTCATTATTTAAACCAGTTTTGTTGCTTAAGACTAGGTGTGTATAATGCAGTTACAAGCTTGAATCTTTTAATATGTTCATCTTTGAAATATTTTTATGCTAAAATTTCTTCTAGCATTCACCTTTTAATTATTTTATGTAAATTTGTGTTTGTGTCTTAGGTCAAAAGCACTTGGGGAACTGGTTTATGGAGTTTATGAACGAATACGACAGGAATTTTATTGAAGTTTGAATGTGAAAGCTTTAGGGGACTAAGTAAAGCTCAATTTTTGTTGTCCCCATGCGTTTTCCGTCCCCCCAGCATGAGTGGTGATATGTGCCATGTAAGTCTACTCTGTTGCTTTATTACTTAGTTCCTGGAGCTGCAAGAGTGTAAATGGTCTTGTTGATTTTACAGCTAAACCATTTGAAGGAATGAGTGTAGATGAGCTATTGAGTTCCCTAGGCCTTTAGGCCATGTTTGAATGGTAGGAATTAAAGATAAGGAAATGGAATGCCATCTCCAGGAATTCCATTACCGGGGATCCCATTACTAGGGAAAAAAGTCTAGTGGTTAGGTAACACTAAGTACTCGATAGTAATCCCTATCAAATGATGACAAGTGGTGTGTGAATACATTAGTAATCTGAATTTGTAGTGTAGTGGAGAGACTTTTAAGGAAACACCTTATCAGATTTTACCATGCGGTATTTTTTCTTGAAAAATTCTCTCCACTACACCACAAATTTAGGTTACCGATTGTAGGTGGGATTTTTCGAGAAGGCTGGGCCGAACTCTCAAGCCCTAAATGGATGAGTCCAAATTCTTCCTGCAAGACGAGGTTAGAATGGATCGACCCTTAGTGGGCCGATCACACTCCGAAAATTAAGTTAGCAAGCTTAATCGATAAAGATGAATGAAAGTTGTGAATACTTAGAGTTAACTGTCCATACTTGGCTCTCGATGCCTTGGGTATTTATAGAGTCCTCGAGGGAGTGTGTTTTGCCTTGGCCTACCAACAGGCTCTCATGGCCTGCTGGGTAGGCATCATCATTGACGCCGCCTGATTATTTACAGGGTCTGGCGGACCGTCGTGGAAGATTCCGGCTGACCGGACATGCACGTCGACGTCGCGTGGGTAGCCGCTTGTGCATTTAATGCTCAAAGACTGCTAGCGGTTTGAGCCCGCTTTTTGCAGTTTGGGCTACGTTGGGAAGGAGGTCGGCAGTCAAAGCTGGCCTTCCCTCTAATTCTAATCTGGGCTTGCCAAGCAGCCCCAACTTTAATTTGCACAGATTGGGCCTCACCCATTGGGTTGGGCCGGGGGTTATTCCCCCACACCGATGTATTCACACACCATCTATCATCATTTGATAGGGATTATTACTGAGTACTCAGTGCTACCTAATCACTAGACTTTTTTTCCATTACTAGTAATCTGATTTGTCGGTCAATGCCATTCAAGTGTTTGGATCAGTCACTAATCCTATATACAAAAGTGATAAGATTTTAAATGTTGTGGCCCTGCCTTTCTTTTTCTTTATCCCTGAATGGTCTGGAAATGTGATTCCCATGGGGGGTGTGGGAATATGATTCGTACTCAGTATGGCAATCTAATTTCACTGTCCCAAAGGTAACCCAAAATGACATTCCATGTCTTGGGCACACTCAAATGTTGGAATTAATGAGACATGGAATCAGATTCTTATCCACCTCTCAATTCCTGCTGTCCACACATAGTCTTAGGCTTTGAACACTATTGCTAAAGAAAGAGAGAGGAGACAACCCTTTAAGTGTCTTTCTTTGACTTCTTCTGGTATGTCATATATAATCTGTTGAAATACATGCTGTTTGGCTAGGTAGTAACCTTTGTTTAACTTGATAAGACATTCTATGGACACTGAAAAGATTTTTTCCTAGTTTTGAGTTGTGTCTGCTTGTAGGTGAGATTAAAATTGAGTTTTTATTTATGAGTTGTATGGGCTAATTGTCTGTTTGTTCTATATGTATGGTGGTATGATTCTACCAAAAGGAGGCAAATGACAGCTGGAACCTTGTGCAGATCAGTATTTTCAGAACCTGAGCTAGAGTGGCTCAGTTCCTTTACAACACAAAAGAGAAAAGGAAGCAAAGACGTGTTTGGTTCAGGGCAAACATGTCTAATTATTTGTTTACTAGACAATCAGTTATATACCGTTTAATTACTTTCAGAACCTAATCATCGAATTTGTGGGTTGGCTAGCTGGCTAGCGTCTTTGTTTAGTTTTGTTATGTATTTTTGAGTCTTAAGAGTTGTATGAGGAATGAAATGATGCAAATTAAAAGCCTCTCAGAATTTTGCTGGAAAATTAAGAAACCCCTCTTATAGTTACCCTTTATCTATAGGGTTAGATGACAAAATCGTGAGATGACAAATGGCTATGCTTTTTGCTATCTTCTCTTTTATTTGAAGGAGGTCGAAACTTCTGATCATCTTTCTCCTCCAGTTACTTCTGTGAGTAATCTCTCTCAAACTCTGCCATTGACTGGATAGACATTAATAAAAGATGAAAAGGGCTGCGAGGGATCAATTCTACAAGTGATGGGCACTACATATGACCCACAGCCATTATCAATGCTGCCAGTTTAATTTCTGTTTGTTGTTCCTACTCCAATCATCAACAGGAAATTTCTAGCAATTTTAGGTTGCTGTTATTGATTAGTCTCCGACTGGTTTGCTACTTCTCTTATTCTTTTTTGGTTTGGATTGGTGGTTCAAGTACAGTCACCATATATGGCTCTCCCTGTAAGCTGCCTCATTCCGACCCATTGCCAGATCTTGTTCCTCAGAAATAATAAAAAATCCCTTTTTCATCTCTTCAGAGCTTTGCTTTTTTTTTTTTTGGGATTAGTCTCTTCAGAGCTTTGCTTTTTTTTTGGGATTAGTCTCTTCAGAGCTCTGCTTTTAGCTCTATCATCTCCAACAGTCCCTTCTTTTCTTCTTGACCAGGATGGAGGCCAAGTACATGCAACTGAATGAGGCTTGACTGAGCTCGACAGAATTATTGGTGAACTTTTACAACCAGGAGAATTTTTGAAATTAATTGAGTGGGTTCCTGAGAGTAACCAATATGTTTACCAATTAAATCTTCTAGTTGGCAACACTAGCACCTCAACTAAGTGAATAACTCTCTTTCTTTGTGGTAGATTTGTTATACTTTTTATTTATTCCCTAACCATCTGGTATCAAATTAGTCATTCGTTATGCTCAAGCTTCCATTACAATAAACATAAGTTGTGCATCTTGTGAAGTAAAATTCATGAATCTCCTTGTAGATTGCTGAAGGCCAGTGACGATATGCTCTTTAAAAGGATGGTAGAAATACCAAATTTTCTTTTCGCTTTGAGAATTTTGTTCGAGACATGATGGGGAGAAGCTTCACAATTAGGACAAAAGCTGCATCTCTTCCCAAGTATTCTTTCCATCATTCTAAAATTGTAGTGTTCACTTTAATATATCCTATGTTCTCGGTCCAAATATTCTTTCCTCTCAAAATGGTCCAAGTTTTAGTTAGATTTCTAATTACTAGTGTTACCTCTTCTTCTTTTTTCCCAGAGCAGCAGTGTGCACAAACTACAGCATTTAATTTGAAGCACTAGAAATGGAGTTTGAAGCTACTTCAAGAACTGATTCCTCAACAGGTTGAGATCGTAGAGATGACTTATGAGGAGGTATGTAACTATTGTGAATTTGTGATTTTTGGATTTCCTCAAGAACTTAACCTATTGTGCACTTGCAGCCAGCCGTCCACAAATACACACAAGCATACACCTCTCCTCTCCTAGTTGGTTTCTTACATTTCTTTGTTTAGAACATTCGAGCAAATGAAAAAAAATATTTGATGTGACAGTGACCCATATTGGCTTTGATCGGGATATTTGTTGTGTGTGTACTTGGATTTTTGCATGAACATATTAGTCATTGCTGAAATGACATGATCGTACAAATGCATCTCATTGGAGTCTCATTTTAGAGGTAGGCAAGTTCTTTATGTGTGCGCGCGTGCGTGTATATATAACTTTCAATTGCTTTTACTTTAGCCTAGAGAAACTTATACCAGCTTCTGTGACAATGCAGCTGAAATGTAACAAAGTTATTGTTGCTTTTACAGGGGTTAAAAACCGACTCAAGCTATGGAATTTTGATATGTCGATATTATCTGCGAAATTAATATATTATTGATTTCTTCAAATTTATCTACAATGACATAAATACTTTGTGATATATTCATGGAAACATATATGTAAGTTGTGATATGTCCTTCACATCATCAATCAAAGAAAATCTTTTATATATATATATATGTCAAAAAACCTGTTTTTTTGTTTGATTACCGTAAAAAAAAATGAAAGTGTATAAGTATTTTCATTTCTCTTTACCTCAACAAATTCAATATCGCAGGAAGATGAATGAAAAATGAAAATGCAGGCGCAGGAGTTATTCGGGGTTGGCCATCCAGGGCACCTAGTCAACGGTGTGTCTCACAATCAAGTCAACTCATCAAGCTGCACCCACGTCGAAGGCATGGGAACTAGACTGTCTTTTGAGAAAAAAACAAATCAAAATTATTTATATATATAAAATTCTTTTTCATGTTTGCTTCGTTAACTAAAGATTTCGCGTGGAAGACAGCATATAGCAATACTAATGGGGGCTAAGACTATTCTAATAGACATTGTAATGATTTACTCTATCTATATATATATATATATATATATTTTTTTTTTTTTGATGGTCGAAAACCAGTCCACTTTCTGGTTACCCCAGTGGATTGTACGGCTTGACTTCCATTGCCACTAATTATAAACCAGAGCTCTACACTCCTCGATGAGAGTTCCCGCAAGGTGGGTGTTGGGATCACCCTTCAAAATTAGATTCGATAATTATTTTCGAAGGGCCTTCAAGCCTAAGCAACTTCAAGCTCACGTCCGATAACCTGCAGTTCAGTGGTTTTGTTTCTCATGTTTTTTGCTTTTTGAGGTCAATTTGGAAGATGGTCTTCAATTCTTTGCCTTTCCTGAGTAGTTTTCCCCAGCTTACTACTGCAGTTGTATTTATTAGCAATAAAAGTAAAACAAAGGGCTTTTGGTGCAAAAAAAAGCCAATATTGATCGCATAAATTGCAATACGTGTAAAAATAAAGGATGTGTTGAAAAATCACAAAAAAACTTGGTTTTTTTTTTTTTGTTTAGTAAATATGTAAGAAGGGTCGACCAGCATAGCAATCTCCCGGGACTTGACCATAGGGCTTTCACTCATTGCGAAATATTTAGTTTGTATTTTAGCTATTGACCTGAAAAGGGCAAGTCCGTCACCACAGTCCCATTAAAGTGTAAGTGACATTCAATTCAGTCTTTTTCAAAATTTAGTTCACACAAGTACTAACTGCAAATGAGTTCAAACACACCACTAATGAAAGAAGAGAGACTTTAAGTTATACTAAAACTAACTCAACTATCATCTCGGTATTACAAAAAACTTTGTGCTTCCCTCTTAATGAATGACTCCAAAAAGCTTGAAAGGAGCTTTGTCATCATATCAATCTTATAGTAGTGCTCTCAAATTCACCTTTCAATTGGCCTGCATAGGAAAAAAAACAAAATTATGCATGAACCATGTCATCATTTTTCTAGAAATATTATTTTATTAGTAAAATAGAAGAAAATGCAAAGAAATTGGTCCACAAATAAGAACTAGGGTTTAAAATATAGAAATATTTGAGTCCTTGAGCACGCTGATTAAATTTCAATGTGAAATTTCAACGGTAAAATGATGCATTACCGTACGTGCGGGTCCTGCAGTTTGTAATAGTAACGGGTCCAGCTGGAATAATTTTTCGTCTTAGAGGATGGCCCGCAAAGGTCACCGTCAGGGACACAGAAATTGCATCTTCCCCGAAATAAAATTTCTAACAATTCATAAACAAATCCGCCGCCGTTACAAAGTAGCAGTCCGTTCCTAAAATAATAATAAACGCGGGGGACATTGCCAGCAAGGCATGCCTCCATGCGTAACCCCATCGTTACCCCCTATCACGGCGTTTCCCTTCCGTTCGTTTGTTAGGCGATACCTATCCATCACCGTCAACGTCTGTATCAAAAAAAGAATTAGGGTTCGAAATGCATGGTGGGTTGTCTAAGACCTCTAACCAAACAATATCATATTATTTCACGTAGGTTTTATTGCATCACTTTTGGATCAAAATATTTAAAAAAATAAGAGTTAGGAGCACATTTGGGAATAGCAATGACCTAATTATGCCTGAAATTATGAATTTTATACTATTTTATGACACAATTAGTATCCTACTCGAGACTAGTAAATTATAAATGTTTACTAGTTTCTGAGCAAGTTTGAGTCTGAAAGGCCTTTTCCTAGCAAAATTCTCCTATGTTATTGTTATCATCAAAAGGAAAAGAAAAAAAAAAAAAAGTAGCACAATGATCTTATGAAAATCACTCTACCAATTCTAATCGATCATCCCCTTACATATTTTATTTCAACATAAAGACTCCTAACAAAATCGCTTAGTTTCAAATCGATTAATCCAAATGCAACCTAATTCTACAAAATTCAAAGCCAAAATTATAATAGGCGACATCGGCTATGCATTTGAAGTGAGCCTTATAAGTTTCATTAGCCATCCAAAAAGCTAGCCCATGTGTAGATGTGGGTTTGGACTTCTTTTAATATTTTTGTAATTCTGTGCCTAAATTTGTAATAAAATTAAAATACTATTTTTTTATTTCAAAATGATTTTTTAAATTTTTAGTTGTGCAAGGATATGTCAAATCTAGTGCATAAGAAACTTTTGAAATTTCAAGTAATTAAAAACAAAATAATCATGACTATCTTTGTTTTAAAGGCGATTGTGAAAGTTTTAGTACACTAATTTTTCAAATTGTACAATTATTATTATGTAAACCTTAATTGGATTATGACTAGCTAACATTCCATTTACAACTCTAGTGTTTTTGTTTTTTTTTTTTGTGGAATAATATTACTATTATGCAATGAAGTTATTTATTCAATTAAAAATCCTAAAAGTATTGACCAAAAAAAAAAAAAGCAAAAGCTTTGGGATAATAAATGCTGGTGGGGCCAACGAAAATAAAATTCAAACCATTGATAATGAGCAGCCAGCTCATGCAAGCTCGAATTCACGATCTCTCATCTCATCATCCGATTTTAATCCAATCTCTGATTCATTAAATGAAGAAAAGGAAAGCTTACCACTAGTAACTCATATCATCAAAATTAAACTGATTTTTCTTGGACTTCTCTCATATGGGATTGGGTCCAATGCAGTCCAGTCTATATCATTGGTGGTGGATGGCCAATCATAAGCCATGGTCTTATGTCATGGCTTACGAAGGTTGGTTTGGATTCAAGAATAATATATTGCAACATTGGGCGTCAAATTTATGTGCACATTTATTAACAATATTAAGTGTTATTGTGAAATCTAAGAAGGGTGAGATTTACGCAGTTTTATTATGAAGAAAAATGATATTATTTTATAAAATTTGTGTAAAAATTTTTATCAGAATGATATTGCGTTGTCTTTTTTTTTTTTTTTTGGTAATTCCGGGCCATTGTGATGAGTTTTTTTTTTTTTGTTAAAGTGAATGACACTCATTCAATCAATACAAAAGATCTTTATGAATTTTTTAATTGTATATTTTGAAACCATGGCATCAGTCGCTGTAAAAAAACTGAGCCAACCTAAGTCAATTCAAGTAGTTGATTGTCTAACGAGTTTTAAAATATGTTTATGCTTGAATTTTTTTACTTTTAAATTGATCTTAAACGAGTTTTCACTAAACCGAACCGATCATGAGTAGTTTATTTTTTTTATACAAATTTAGAGTATATATAAATTTATTGAGTAAAATTAAAATTGTATAAAAAAATTAAATAATTTTAAAATATGTTCATCATCAACTTATTATATAACCATTTAATCTGAAACGAATTTTTGGGGAGATAAACATGGACAGAGCGGTGCCGAGTCACCGTGACAAATTTTCTCTCTACGTGAACTCAAGTCAATAATTTTCTATTAAAATAGTGGAAATTGAAAATTCTGCGTTCACATGAATCACGTCACATGTGGTGGTGTGGTGGAAGGTGTGGGACCATTTCTATGCTCCAAAGCTCAGACGGTCGTCGTTATCGTCAACAACAAGGCCATACCTTCTCCAACCATTCCACTCCCGACTCCGTTAGTGTATATGTATATACAACCTATATATATATATATATACATACACACACCTGTACATACATACACATACATAAGTATATAATTACACAATACACACCTCTCTCTCTCTCTCTCTCTCTCTCTCTCTCTCTCTCTTTTCTTTCTTTAATCCTCCTGCGTTTGTCATTTTTCGGGAAGAAAAATCTTCATTACGAATTCATGTCGGTACGTAGTCGAATTTCTATCACTAAAAAGCCCTAAATTGCTAGTTTTCATCTTGTTATGAGATAGTTGGTGACTCGATTTAGTTCGTTTTTCGATCAGTTATGATATTGCCTTAGCTATTTGATGATGACGTAACATATATTTGGAGATTGGATATCGCTTTTTATTGTTATTTTGACTTGATCTTTGGATTGCAATGGATTTATTCTGGGTTAGCTCAATTCGAGTTACGCCGTCCTATTTGATTGTGTTTGTGTGTTATTTTAAATGAGAGTTAATCTGAAGCTGGTTTAGTGATTAATTTTTCATTGAAAATAGACGTACATGTATGTTTGGTTGCATTGGATGTTGTTGTGCTCTTGAAATCTCGGTTTTGGTATGTATGTTGTGAAGTTGAAATTATGGTGTTTTGTATTTTTTCCTCTTTTTGAGTTTTCTTGAATTATTTTGTATTTTTTTTTTGTCATTAATTTCATTCGTATGTTATCCTTTTCAGATTAAGTGTGATTGATTAGATATCACTTCTTGTTGTACTTTGTTAATGGAAAATTGATGGTTTATTCTCAATTGTAGTGACTGAAAAACCCTATTGGTTTGATTACTTCAAATATGTTATCCTAATCACATTAACAAAAAATTTAGTTATTTGGCTTACCCACCTATATGATCTGATTTTTTTTTCCTGTTCATCACTTGATGGTGGAGATCTTACCTGATGTCTTCTTCTTGTCGTACCGTATTGGCCAATTTACAAAGAATTTAGAGGACCTCAGGCAGAAACCTAGTACTGCAATTTTCAAATCCCCTCAAATGGATATTACATGTTCTATATTCCAACCTTGATCTCTGCGTAGCAGGACATGGATTAGGTTGCATTAACATCTCTTCTTCTCAGGTTGAATTCTGAGCATTTTTGTTTTATTCTCCTGCAAGATATAAGGATTTTCCTACGTACCTTCACTTTGCATTATTTCATTTGTTTTCTAAATTGACATCTACATTTGTAATTCCCATTCCGGTACAAAGTTGCAATCTATAAGTTTCAAGATGTTATCATCTGTTTCCACATGAATGCACAAGTTGTATACTTGCAACCTAGATGACTCCAGCCATATCTCTTTTCTATTGGTGTTTTATATCTCTTTTTGCTTAGGTTTAAAGGGATGCATGCCTCACTTAAAGCTTGCTCCATCTGTGGATCTCTAAATTCTGCTTGCACTCACTATGTGGACTTTGTGAAATTAATAGTACAGGGTAATATTTTTCCTTCATTAAAAATATTTCCTATTACGATGTTGTGGGGAAAAAGCTCAGTAGAGAAATGACTTTGGTGCTTATCATAATTCGTTCATTCCCCCCTCCTTTTCTTTTATGGAGAGGGCATAGAATCAGAACTGCAATTTTTTGACACAGGGTTTGGAATTTCTAGCATCGTCGTTCCAAATAAGTTGGGCCTGATGGTTGGGAACCTTATTGGACAAATGTAGAGCCAAGGTTGGCGAAGAACCTGATTTGGCATCTAATTTGCGAAGCCCTTATCGTAATGAGTAATAGGTTAGTTTGAACTTTATCAGCCTATACTCATCGCCCAAAGAATATGGAATTAAATTGAAACAACCTCAGTTGAGGTTGAGTAAGCTAGGATGTTGTTATTCAAGTTATGGAGAGTAGGTGATTCATGTTCAGGATGTTTTTGCAAGTATAATGACTCGCATTAAGGTTAAGCAAAGAGGGAAAGTCGGATAGGGTTTAGAATCACCCAACACCAGCCTACAAGATTCTTGATGTGGACTTCCTTCTATAGAAGTCTTTCAACTGAGGTGTCCTTTCATTTCCAATTGTGGATTTATGAAGTAAGGTTTTCAGCTGAGCCAAAAAATAAAAAAAAGAAGGCATCCAATATGGTAGAAAAAGCTTACTTTTGGGTTGGAAAAGGGATTGATGAATTATTGTGAGTTATGTTTGGAAACAAGAAGTGAGGATTTTGCTTAGAAAATAGTGTGGAACCTTTTTTTCGGGGAGTAGGTTGATCAATTGGGTTGACCATGAAAATAGTTACAGATTTGGTTTGTCTGAATCCTTATCTTGAACAAGAATGTCCCACTTGGACTAGTTTCTTTCGAGTGGAGGCAGACTTGTCATGCCTGCCTACTGAAGATTTTAAGAGTACTAGTTGTAGTCTTAAATCAGAGAGTGGAAGTCTTGAAGTACATCTACATGGAAACCTGAATGCTGTGAAATGACCCCAACTATTTGTGCTACAATGTAGCAGACTGGGAATAAACTGATCTAGCTTTGACTATTCTTTTTGTCAACCCAAAACCAAAATGAAATTTTTGCAGGATTGATCTGAACAAACTATGGTTCAGGTCAGTCAATTTTTGCACTGCACTGTACAAAGTTTTTCCCTGATGGAGGCTAGAAAATCAAAATATTTCTTTGTTAGAAACCTCCAAGAAGCCAAGTTCAAGAGCAGTGAATTCTAATGAGGATCATTGGCTCTTTGTGTGCTCTAACATAATACTATTGTGGATGTTCTCTAGAAGTGCTATGGCCATGTACTTTCTTTCTCCTTTTGAGAGTGCTAATAATTTGGGGCACGAAGATGTTGCAGTCACTGTTGTCACTGAATTATGCTTTAATTCTTTGATCAAGATCTCCAATATCTATGGAATGAGAAACCCTAGGCATTCATTGGTTGCTGATCCTATGTGTAAGATGTAATGGTTGAAATATAAAAGGATTTTATTTTATTGATCTATTGGCTGGTATACATGTTATATGTGCATATGTATGTACAAGTTATACATACATATGAAGTCGGGATTAGGTTGACTCTGGTTGTCTGATGTCATTGTCTAGGCCCTGACGGAAGTTATTTTGGGCTGAAAATTTTCAGGCCCAGCCCAGCCTGCAGAGTAAGTATTTCTGTCCAAACCCAAAAAATAAAAAATGGCTTGGGCTTGGGTTGTTTGGGTTCAACTTGCCAGAGTTGCAGCCGTAGCTCTAGATTCATGCACCATGTGTAATGGCTTTTCTAGAGTGGTACAAAGTTAATAGAACCTTCATGGCATCTATTGGGTATGTATGCTTGGTTGCCCCCATGGTAGTAAATGTGGAATGCACCACTATATTTTTTTTATTAGTAAATGTGGAATGCCCAAATATTGTGCAGCATATCATCATGTGTATCAGCTAATATACTACATCTATTTATGTTAGATTAATTATAACAATAGGAGCAGTTCAAATAAAAAAATTGAAGATAATTTTTTACTGACTGATTCTGGTTGAGAAATAAAATTTTCCACTTCTGACCTCTTACATGAAAGCAGCAGTGAGTTGGAGATTCAGTTTAGAAATTGAAAGAATGTTTGTGTAATATATTTCTATTAATTATCCATTTCCTTCTTCCCCTTGCAGGAAAAGGGAGGGCCATTGCCGAAGTTCGGTGAATGGGATGTGAATGACCCTGCATCAGCTGAGGGATTTACTGTGATCTTTAATAAGGCCAGGGATGAGAAAAAGACAGGTGGCAACCCTGAGTCACCAGCAAAGTCAGATCCTAGTCGTAAGCATGTAGTGGACCCTGTCAAGCCTCAGGCAGTAAGTTGTTCTGTGGCACCACTATTTTTCTGTTACCAAATAGATTTCTTAGGCAACTGCTTTCATTTATGCTTGCCCACTAGAAGGTAACCATTTTCATTAATGTTGATGCTGTTCCCATTTTGTGACAACACCACCATCTATTATTTCCAGACACAGGACTTGATCTTCTGCGTATGCCTTGGGATCGTTCTTCATTAGAAGTTAACCAATTAGATGATATCAATCTATCCTTTCCATAGCAATCTTTAGGAATCACTGCAGAAGATGGCATTACACAGAAAAAGGAACTTGCTGATTTGGTCGTGTCCTGAATGGTTGGTTTGCAGTCTGGGTAATACCTAGAAGGGAACGTGTCTCTCTGTTCTTGCTATTTCTGTGCCTTTTCTTTTCTTTTTTTTCCCCATGAGCTGGCTGTAGATAGAGAAAACCTTTTGATGCCATACGGGTAGTTAATAATAACCGTAAAATAGCTTTCTCAAATCATAAGCACACAACAACAGCATTGGAACTTTATTGGTGGGCTATTCTTTTAATTGTGGTTTTCACAGGGCAATGCAATTCATTTACTGTCCCTTTTCTAATATGGAAGATGGTCTGATTTGCAGAAAAAATTCTTTTGCTGCATGCAAGCCCCGAATGCAGAATCTTGACAAGGTTTCCATGTGCAAGAGCTTCAATGGCAGGGCATGTTCATAGTTGGCCACACCATATTTTCCTAAAGAAAGAAGCTGTAGAGCGATGATGGGTACTGCTTGAATCCATTTGTGTTTTGTAAAACTGCATTGGTGTGGGGAAAGTGTAGAGATGAAAAAAGACGAACTTTATTGTATCTATAAGACTATATGTACTGATTTGGTGGGTTATCATGTGAAGCTTAGTTATTTGTTTGACTCTGCCTTGTGCTATGGGCTGTAGAGCTTTTGTCTTTGATAATTTTATATTTCTTTCTTCTTTTTTTTCCCTGGAAAAACGCTCTCGTGTCTTATTTGATTAGTGGAGTGGTTTTGGTTTATTCATGTGTTCTCTTGTTGTGTTTGGATATGATGAGCTCTCACCTAGAATTGTGGAATGTCCCTGTTTGGTTTCGGTTCTGTTCCTTCTGTTTTTGTTTAATGACATTCACTGAAATTGCGTTTTGACAAGCTGGTTCCAAAACAATTTCCGTCGAAATCACATTTGGTAAACTAGTTCTAGTATTTGTTTTCGAGAAATTTTAAAAAAAATACTCCAATTTTAGGAACCAAAAAAATATTTTTTTTTTAAGTTTTCAGAACTGTTTTTTTACAAAAAAGTAAAATGATAATATTTTCAATAGTCTGATTATTATTTTTCGTTTCCCAGAGTACAAAGACGAACATGAACACACACCCTAACCAAATAGGGTCAATTCTCATGATTCTGCATAAGAATCCACTGAGTTTTCTTGTAAGTTTGGATGATCTATAGGACCTTGTCTGGGATGGGAAAAATACTATGCATGCCTCAGCCATTTAATTTTGACAGGCTGGGTTTAACCAAAGTCTTGCTGTGCCCTGTGGCACTGCTTTGCAAACAGGGGGACGCGAAGGATTTGTTTTTCTTATTGCCTCTTTCTATGTCAAAACACGTTGGATGGTCTGTGTTATGGAAGCATGAATGAGATCTCGCATCTAGCAACTTCACTTGATCTGAACTTCACATAGTAATAAATACTACATATAACACAAAATAGAGAACTATACATAACACAGATAAGCAGGTTATATTTTATTTGTTGCTCACCAGCATTGCTGTTAGGCCAACAAAACAGCAAGTATTTAAAGATGGTTCTCTTAATTTAATCATCTGACAGTCAAAAAACCTCTATTTAAATCGCCAATGGTGTCTATACATCTTTCTTTAGAAAAAGAACAACAAAGCCCAAAAGTCAAGGCTTCAAAATTCTGCAATATAAATATTCCAGACAATGCAAAACCTAAACTCTGGACGTCCCCAACTTCCGTTCAAAGAGGCGTCGCAGAAGGTAAACCTGGAGAACGCTAGCCCCGATTAGAGCAGCTGATTCGTACAAAGCTTTGTGAACTGCCCTCCGGCTCATTCCTTCATTCACTGTTTGGAAAAGCATAATCAAATTATCAAAAAGAACGAGACGTATTAAAACAATCTCATCCAAAACTGTTTGTAATTGGCAATCTACTAGCAAGCAAAAGTTCATAATTTATTTGGGTATATCATACATGAAACTTTCGTTCAGATATATTCTCCTGGCTTTGCAAAGGGGAAAAGAAAAGCACTATACATAACACCAAAATCAACTAAAGGCTCACCCTCCACCCTCGGTTGGTTGACTGGTAAAACATCTTCCCTACAGAAATGGATGGGGTAGCTCATGATTGGTGTGGTATTCAAAACAGTATATCCCCAGGGGAAGTTGTATTCTTACCACAAAGATGGTCTTCCCATAGGTCAAATAGTGAACACGGTTCAGGAGCAGTGTTTAGCATCTACAAAGACTACAAACATAAGCTAGGTTCCACAGGACTCTCACACCAAGCTTAACAAGCTTATTTAGCTACTATGCATTCTAGCACAGTTAATTAGCAGCAAACATGGCTTAGCTGGTTCAAGAAACATAACAAAAATATGCGCCCTTGAGTATGCCAAGTTACCCCTTGAAAGTTCTACCTAGAAAATTCGAAATGCTGGAGTAGAAATGTTTTTCCCATAAAAAATTTAAAAAAAAAAAAAATGGAGAACAAAAAATAACAAGTGAAGTCCAAAATGCCATCAGAGATGGGAAACAGGAAAATAGTGTTCTGAGACTAAGAGATACCAATCGCCTGGCTCTGAGTCTGAGCACTCAGCCAATGCTGTTCAAACTGAATGTTGTATAAAGCGTCCTCTAACTTTGATATTTGTTCCAACAAAGGGTTGAAATGCTCTGCAGATGTCCATGACAGCCAGGATCAGTTCTACACTTAAAAGGCTTACCAAAACAGAACTAATAAAGACCATCGACACGTGGCTCACCATCTTTTGCATGCTGTTCATAGTATGAGAAGTGGGCTTCATGTACATCGAAATCTATGGTTTCATGATAAGGAGACTTGTTAGTGAAGCAGAAATGGTGCAGTCCTTTCTGAGGAGCCACAAAATCAAACTTCTCACTAATCTTGTCACGAAAATCATGAATCTGATCACCAGAAGGTCCCTTCACCTGATAATCTCAGCAAGGTTGCAAGATTAGATTAGTCATGTTTTTTTTTTTAAGGAAAAAAAAAAAACAAAAAACCAATACAGACAAAAAAATGACATTGCCAATGTAAAATTTTCCAAAAAATGAAGACACACACTCAATCAAGCAAACTTTCCTTCTCCTACTAAGATGATTGCCATGGAAAAATGTACGGCATGTGTTTGCCCTCATGAAAGCCATCAGTTTGTATACTTCACTAATGATATAAAACTCACACACATCCCCAGAAAGAGACTTCAAAAAAGTGGGAATGCATGGAATGCAAAAAGGAAGGATCTTATTTCTTGAACTCAATCACCCTCTCTCAGCTTGTGGCTTTTGAAACTCGAGATGAGTTCTATCTACTTCCCAACAATTACTGTTGTAAAATGAAAGACTTAAATATGAAAATGAGACACAGATTTTTGGCCTCAAATATGAAAATGTACAGAAATCTAACGTCACCTAATAATCTGGCCACTGAGCAATTCTAAACAGAACTCCCAAATAAGAACTTAAACTGACACCAAAACCAGTACTGCCTCACATTCCAAGTTGAAAAATCTTATAGTGCGAAAGATATTTTGGACATTCACTGATAGACTTAAGTTGTCCAATTTTGATACATCCAGTGCTCAACATAAAACATTCAACAACTTTTAACCATTAAGTTAAAAAGATTCTTTCCAAATTAATATCAAATCATATCATAACATATAAAACTAAAAAGGGCTCCTCAAATAAACTTCAACCCTTCTTAAAGGCTTATGTAATGGCACAAGAATTGTTCCACCAAAGAAGAATAATTGACCCTATCCTTAGGATTCCTTTGCGAGGAAAATAAGTTATAGAAGAACTCTAGGAACAACAAAAGGAATAACTACTCTGTTATGGAGATTTATATTTTCACCAGACTAAGAATTCCACATTTAGGGACCAAAACCATTGCATTTCGACCAATTTGTTGATCCTTAATTCCATATAGCAAGTTTCCAAACAGCAACTCCAATGGGAATCCAGCATTTTTCTATAACAATTCAGATACAAAATTAGAGCAATTGAATACTCTTTTGGTTTCTCAAAGTAAAACTTCTTGTAAAACTCAGTATCAAATAGCTGATAACTAACTATACCTAATTGTGTAAGGAATTTGTGTCATTCCACAATCAATAAAAATTAAAAATAGCATAGCAACGTATAAAATCAGCGACATTCCTTCGAAGTAAAGCTTACCACAAGATCAAGCCCCTCTGGAGCATAATGCCATGCTCCCTCGGATTTGATAGCAACAAAGGAGCCATGAATGGTGTCGCCTTCGTATTCAACTTTGTGTGAGAAGCATTCCTCCCTGTCAATCACAAATCTTATCCCACACACCGCTTGCAGGCTCGATATCAAAATTGCCAGTGTCACAACAGCGGCAAATTCAGGGGACCAAGTTTTCATCTGAATTAGAATTCAAATTCCATTAATTGTTTAGCACAGTGCAAATAACTCTTAAATTTTGACAGAAAAAAAAAAAAGAACTAATAAACAAAAATTCACAAATCAACATAAATAACAGAATCAGAAACCCCAGTTTGTTTCCAGAGATTTGAACTTCAGGCTAAAAGACACATCCTCTTCTGGAATTCAACCGAAGAGCTGTGGTAAAAATTTTCTCTTTGAGATTGGAATTCTCTACCGGGATTGAAAATCAAACTAGGGATCGAAACGAAACGAAGTCCTGAAAAAAGGAATTAGGAGAAAGAGGAGGTAGTGAGAATTTACCATTTTTTGATTTGAGAGAATCCGAAGAAGCGAAGCTGATCGTCTCGTCGAAGTTGATCTATAGATAGATATAGATTATATATATATAGGCAAAGGTTTTGAACTTCCCCCTCGTTCGAGTTGAACAGTGTGTCCTAGGTTTTGATCAGACCCGAACCATAAGATTCGATTCGGAGATTTGTGTGCGAGCTTGTTGGGTTGTGCTTTGGGACGTTTGTTCGGAACTTTGCGGTCAGTCCTTCAATAGAAGACTGGGCCCCGCTGTGGGCTCAAAAAATAGCCTTTTCAGTGAACTATTAACTAGTTTTAGCCTTTTAGGAGAATTTGGAGTTTTTCTAATTTCTCACTATTCTAGTTGTTTGAGTCTGGTATCAATTTTTGGGAATTAGTTTTAATTATATAAATTATAATGATTTTCTAAAATTTCTTGGTCAGTAAAATGCTATCCACACCAGAATAATATGGTAGTGACAATTTTATAATTAAAAATTATTACGATAGGTGTTTTATTTTGAAATACAAAACTCTCGTTTAAACGCATTATTCTGTATAAAAATTATGTACGAATTGTTTTGTTCATATAGCATTACCCTAGCTATAAATACAGTTGTAATGGATTTAGGATGCTACTATTAGGAAAAATTCTAGTATATTTTCTCTTTCTTGTAAATTCTCTAGAATTTCTACGAAGTGAATCAGGGAGAGGAGTAGGAGTGATAAAAACCGTTTAATTTATCTCGTATATTCTTGGTTTAAAATTTTTAGAACTAATAAAATTGATCTGCTTCTGAGGAGTTAAAAGGATTGAATACTACGAACCAACTGGAATACCTCGCGAGATATTGGTAATGGTTATATTTATATAGACACTTCTTCCCATAATTATCGTATATGATAGGTATTTGTTATTTTGTATCATGGTGATAGTAAGTTCTTTGTCAATAAATAGATCAATTCCATATAACAAGGTATAATGCCACTTCATGGTGACACAAAGTGTAGTTTTTGGGCACATCGTGCCTAGCAAGGGAATTGAGATAGATAAAGTCAAAGTTAAACTAATACAGAAACTACCTACTCCTAGAACTGTGAAAGACATTTGATCTTTACTTGGGTATATTGGTTTCTATCGGCGATTTACAGTAGGATTTAGTGCTATCTCTTATCCAATGTGTCATCTACTGTCAAAAGACGTTTCATTTGAATGGACATTTGAATGCCAAAAAGTTTTCTACAAACTTAAAAAGCTGTTGACAACTGCATCTATCATTCAATCACCCGATTGGTCATCACCTTTTGAGTTGATGTATGATACTAGTGATTATACTGTAAGAACAGTTTTGGGGCAGAAAGTGGACAAAAAACTCTATGTTATCTATTATGCAAGCAAAACCTTAAATGAAACCCAATTGAACTATACTACAACTGAAAATGAACTCCTTGTTATCGTTTTTGCATTGGATAAACTTCAGTCGTACTTGGTGAGGTCATTAGTCATCATATATACTGATCATTCTAAACTAAAGTACCTGTTAATCAAGCCTGATGTAAAACTACGCCTCATCCGTTGGATTCTTTTGTTACAAAAGTTCTACATTGAAATTCGAGACAAGAAAGGGATAGAGAATATAGTTGTTGACCATTTGTCACGGCTTCCTACTGATGGGGAAGTAAAAAGTACTCTCCCTATCAATGAGTATTTTTTGAATAAGCATCTTTTCCAAATCCAAGCACTTTCTCAAGTAACTGTTCCACGGTTCATCGATATAGCCGACTTTTTTGGCTACTAGCAAGATACCATCACACTGGTCTTACTTAGATAAACGAAAATTCTTTAGAAATGTGAGGTATTTCTTATGGGATGATCCGCACTTGTTCAAGTATTGTCCTGATCAGATAATTCGTTGGTGTGTTCCCGACAATGAGTTTTATTCTGTCATGGAGTTCTGTCACTCCTATACTTGTGGTGGGCACTTAGTTAAAAAAAAAAACAGTTGCAAAGATTCTGTAATATGACTTATATTAGCTCACCATGTTTCGAGATGTTTACACTTTTTGCACATTCTGTGATAGTTGTCAACAACTAAAAAATTTGACTAAAAGGCATATGATGCCCTTCAACCCCATTCTTACTCTTAAGATATTTGGTTATTGGGGTATTGATTTCATCGGACCGTTTCCTAGTTCGTTTTGATTCCTTTACATTCTTGTGGCCATTGACTATATGTTTAAATGGGTGGAGGTCGTTGCTTCTCATACCAATGATCACTGCATTGTAATTAAGTTCTTAAAAGATAATATCTTTTCTCGCTTTAGTATGCCTCATACTGTCATTAGTGATGGTGGCACTTACTTTTGTAATAAATCTGTTGAAATGTTAATGCAAAAGTATAGAGTCGTTCATAAAGTTAGTACACCTTATTATTCCCAAACTGGTGGCCAAGTTGAGTTAGCTAACCGGGAGATTAAGCACATTCTTGATAATACTATTAATTTTAATCGTAAGGACTGGTCCTTAAGGTTAGTGGATACACTTTGAGCTTATAGAACTACTTACAAAACTGTGTTAAAGAGCTTCTTCTTACAGACTTATGTATGGGAAATTATGTCACCTTCTAGTGAAAATTGAGCACAAAGCCTATTAAGTCATTTCCTAATTTAATGAGAACATAGATGCGGCCGACCAAACTAGAAAGTAACAACTCAATGAACTTGAGGAACTCCGAAATAATGCCTATGAGAATGTAAAGATTTCTAAGGTCAAGATGAAAATATTTCATGACCAACACATTCTTCGTAAGTCTTTTCATGGTGGTCAAAAAGTATTGTTTTATAATTCTCGATTACACTTGTTCCGGACAAATTGAAGAGTAAGTGGTTTGGACCTTATTTGGTAAGAGATGTGTCACCGCACGAAGTGATAGAAATTGAGAATTCCAGTAATGGGAATGTTTTTAAAGTCAATGTGCAAAGACTGAAGCCCTACTTACAGAACTTTGTAAATTTTATTAAAAGTGTGAATCTTATAGATCCACCGTTACTCAAATAGAAGCAACACCTAATTAGTTTGTATAGTTAGTTTAGTCTACTTATTTGGTTTAGTAACTCGTTTATCTTTAATTGGAGGGAATTGACCTTTCTTCCCACCTCTGTTTGTCTCTCACCCTTTTCTTTTCATTTTCGTCTCGCAATCATGGCTGTTATTTGGTTAAGGGGAGGGACACGTTTGTTTATTTGTATTATTATTTTCTATTGGTTTGTTTTTGTGACCATCATATGTTAAAGAACTGGATAATGTCATGTCTTCTCATATAGATAGTTCGTCGTGTAAATATGGTGAGAAAAGTTGAGCTCCAAGAGGAACAACAACAATCTCTTACTGGTCGTAGTACTCTAGCCTGTAAGAGAAGAGTAAAGAAACTAAATAAGTGTTATCATTATGCTAGACATACGTGTATGGATAAAAATTACAAAGGGAATAACCGGCTAATATCAGTGAATCAAATGGTTTACCTAGATATTATTAAAAGGTGAGTAAATGTTGAGATATTGAGACGCCTTGAAATCACTAGAACAGTAAACTATCTTGAATTTGATGTCAAAAGTCTTGCTCAACTTTATAATGATTATTCCTCTTAAGGTGTGTTATGTTTAAGTGTTTTATTTATATATTTATCTTTTTTTGTAAATATAACTAATATTTATTTTACAGATACTTTGTATTTTTCAAAAACAAAAAAATAATAAAAAATAAAAAACATGCGTAAGGTCGAGAAGTGTACAATTTGAATGCACTTGAGATTTACAAAAGAGATTTGCATATCTTTTATAATTTTGTACAATTTTATGTGAAATGCAAATGTGAATTTTAAAAATTTGTTGAAACATGTTTTTATTCACCTTAGCATAATTTTTATTGTATCATTTCTTTATAATACAATTACAATATTTTATCTTAACATATAGAAATAGGTTATTTTACATAATTTATTATCATATAATGATAAATTTAATATTTTGCATATTGTACAATCATCCTTATAAAAGTGGAGATTTTTTACAAATGAGCATTAAAGTCAATCACGTATTTCGAAGTGTTTATATTTACTATTGATGAATTTCTTTCGTATCATTCTTTCAATAGCTCTATTATATTTGTATTTGACTCAATTATTTGAATTGCTATGGTAATTGAATATATTGTATTCTTATAACCTTGAGCTGTTGTGCACTTTAAAAAATGAATCGAGGCCATCTTTAATCTTTTGAGCCATAGACTTATTTGTTAAAATAATTTTATTGAAACCATCTTTAAGCCTATTTCTTTGTCTTTTACTATATATGTCATTACTAAAATTTTGTCCCTAAATACGAAAACACAAGTATCTTTACTTGTGTAAGTTAAATTGAGAAAATGAATGATCTGTTTGCAATATGAAAAAAAAATAGTAATAAAGAAAAGAAAAAAAAACAAACGAAAAAGGAAAGTACGAAAAAAAAGGCTGAATGTTGCAAAACAAAACAAAAAAGAAAAAAAAATCATATATAATCAAATGAAATAGAAAAATTAAAGGTATGTATTCCATGATCAATTCATGCCTTGATTACACATGTTTTGAGCTTTTTATCATTTTTTTTTCTCTACCTTATACCTCATGGCCAAGTTACAACTTGAATAAAGTTCTCGAGAATTTGATGTGTACGTTGTTTATTCATTCACTTCGTAGAGAATTTATTTATTAATTGCTTGTTTGATTTTAACATTGAGCAAACTTTCGTGAATCTATGCCAAGTCGTCTCTCACTTTATATGTTCACGTCATTTTCTTTATGGTTATTTGTTTTGATTTTTTTACATTTACTCAATTACAAAGACAACTAGTGTGAGATACCTATGTTCTTTATTTCTGAGAGAATATCCAGTGAAGTTGAATCAAACTTTAAAGGATGTACATGTGGTTTTATGTGGTAATATTTTTCTTATCATGTAATGATTACACACAAACACACAAAAACTTTTCATGTGTTGCTTTAAGACATTATCTTACTTGTATATTAATGAGTAAGATATACAAACTATGCTTGTGTTGTGATACATGTAATATTTTTTCCTCATTATCCTTATTTATAGATCACATTTTGATGTTTGTAGGTACCATCACTGAAAATCCTCACGAGACACCACTCGTCCACTAGGGGTAACCTAGGAGTTTAAAAGCTTGGTGCATATGCTAAATCTACTCGTAATCTCTATGAAAGTGGAGTTTATCGTATATTTATTATTTTGCTAGGGACTAACAAAAGTTTAGTTGGAGGGTATGATTGTACTATAAAAAGTACAATTAGAGTCCCTAATTATAGGTTAATGTTAGTTATATTTGTATTATTTATTATTTTTATATAAATTTAATATTTTTTATATTTTACAAGCCTTGAACAGATTTTAAAAAATAAAATTAAAAAAAATAAAATAATATGATGTATGTTATATTATATCTTATATTTAAAATATATTATATTTTATTTTTACATTATATATTATAATATATATAATACTTTGTCTATTTTTACTTACTTTGTCATTACCTCTTCCTTCTCTTTAATTGGTTTCTTTAACTGTCTTTGCATCTACACTTCCACATTTGCCTTATGTTTATTCTGTACTTTCTCAACTGTTTTTTGTTTACTGCTGCTTCACGTGATCGTTTTCCTAGCCTCTTCGCATTACCTTTTATTTACTATTCTTATTTTGCTCAATTTTCTTTTCATTCCTTTTTTATCTCTTACAGTAGACGTATCGCTATGGTATGTCCTCACATACTCATACTACTTTTATCTATTTTGCTTGCAGTTGGAAGGGCGGCCGACAATGAAAATGAGAAAAGAAAGAAGAGAAGGAAAAAAGAAAGGAGGTGGGACACATGCGTAAAAAAAAAAAAAAAAGAAAAAAGAAAAAAAAAATTCTCATTGTAGGCTATAAAAGGGAGGAGAAGATATTGGAGGAGGAGGAAGAGAGGGAAAGAGCTGGAGAGAGAGAGAGAGAGATATTTTGCTTTATTCAATTATTTTTTCTCTTAAAAATAAATTTTTAGTTAATTTGTTAGTAGTTTTTATTTAAATAATTTCTTTCAGTCTTTTCTTTGTTATTATTTTGTTGTCTGAATCTTTTTATTTATGAAGTCATTTTATTTTTTAAGTCATATTTTTTTTTTAATACTATGAGTAACTAGTTTTATTCTTGAAACTAATTGTGAAGATCGATTTTAGAATATCAAATAAGGTAATTAAGTCTTTATTATTTTATCTTTAAAATCTTTCAATTCTTGGTAATTAAATTATAAATTTTTTAAAAAACTTAGATTCTTGACTAAATTTGATAATTTCTATGCACAATTAGTATAGTTATTGCACAAATCGATGATATGAATTTATGACTTTAATTTTTATTATTCTATATTTAATTATTATTAAATTTTGTTTTAATTGTTAAATCTTTCGAATCAGAGGCTCAAGACGAAATCAATAATTTGAGTTACAAAACCTCTGTTAAAATTTTGAGTGAATCGGGTGATCGAATCAATTAGATTCAAAACCGTTTATTAAATTTAATTTAAAGTATAGTTCAATAATTTTTAAACTTCCCAAAACAAACTGTTTTATTTTGGTTACTATTTGATTTTTTTTTCATCAATTGTCTAGATCTCATTGGTATTCATAGTGAAATACAAACAGGTTGACTTAAGTTTTAACTGAAATTATTGCAATGCTACAGTTTTTAGTATGACTTAGTCGATATCTAATCTTTTATCGTGAGTGAATTTTAATATCTAACTTTATATGTTTGGATAATTATTTTTTGTGTATTAATTTTGATCTTACTAAATTTTATTTACTGTTTTACTATACCTACACTTGAATATAATGATTGTCATATTTTAAGCGTAGTTAGTCTATAAGTAATTTGTGCAGTGACCTGCTGCACTGCTATTGTATACGTGTCCATGACGTTGTTGAGGTGGCAATCTATGAACCAAAGTGGTTGACAGCTAGGCATGAATAGTCTTGGAAAAGTGGCACACATGCAGGACTTGAATTAACCAATGACAAGTCACGAGGCTTCTTGTAAAATAGCCTACTCCAAACGGGGATAAGAGCCTAGTATAATACTTGTTGTATCCAGCCCAAAATCCGGTCCATTTCTTCTACTTCATGATACAAGTTTATATATATATATAGGGGATTCAAAATTCAAGACATGTTTTAGTTGAGTTGTTTTCCTCTGTTTGGCTTCCGCTACTCCTGTACTTATTAGAAAAAAAAAAAAAATCATTTTTGCCCTCTATGATTAATTTATATTTATTTATTTATTTATTTTTATTTCAACCATTCTCATTGTTACTCATTCTCTCTCATTTATGCTCTCATTTTAAATATATATTTCATGCATATTTTTTAATTTGCCTTAATGTCACATATTTAAAGGCTACCTTCAATTTATATATTGTTTTTTATTTTATTAAAATTATGACGATTAACCAAAAAAATAAAAAAAAATAGTCTTAAAAAAAACCTATTCAGTCGTATAAGATTCCTTGGGGAGCTAGTTCGGAGTACTTAGACTCATTATTTGCTCCATTGATTTTTTTGTTTTTTCCTCTTGGAAGATAACGGGATATCTTCTATTTGGAGAAATTATTGGGTATTTTTGGAATGTCATGTCACTTTTACTTTTTTTATAATGCAGTTGACTTTTTTTTTGTTGGGTATTGTGAGTGTGTTCAGGACTCGCTTAATAAGTAAGACCTATTGTATTACGACAAAAGTAGTAAAATACAACTTGGCACACCTTTTTTTTTTTTTTTAAGTTTGGCTAACTGGATGTCTGGGTAAGTTTGTGCGTACCTTAACTAATTTTAAAGTTTATGTAGGCCCATATCCCACTTAAATCGAATAATTACTGGGTCAAAAACCTTCAAAGTGGGACAAAGGCATGCATTGAAAAATATTTATATATATGAGTGGTAATAAATATTTATCTATGAGTGGGAAAGGAACTTAAAAAACTATAAATCCAATTTTAATATTATTTTGGCTTTAGGTATCGAAAAATCACACTAACTTAGCCACATAGTTATATTAGGTTTCAGTTCCCTGAAAAATATTTGTATTACTTTCAAAGTAATTAAAATTGATCAAGAACTCCTTACCACTGGCCACCTGCAGCTACTGTGCCACCCACTACTACTACTACCACCACCACCACAACAACCACCACCACCACCACCACCACCACCACCACCACCACCACCGTCATCACCCTCCACTATCTATCATCATTTTATTTATTTTTTTTTATACCAAACATAGCCTAAAAAGTTTTAAACTTAAAAACTTAAAAATAGCACTATGAATACTTGATTTAGCACTCCACAAATAAAAGATGTCAAGCTCATTTGCGCCACAAGAGCCCATTTTTTGCAATATTTGGATCCGACTGTTGGGCCTACATGATTTAACTGACTACGAATGATGTGGGTCCAAACCAAGGTTCCTGGAGGCTGGATGATCTGACTTAACCAATTAGGTATTCAAACCAGACCCAAATGAACCCGTGTTTTCAAAGCAAGCCAGGGTAGGACATCATCGCCATATAATGTGCAATGGAATGGTGCATTTACATGTGAGACTGAACGACGAAGATAAAGTATCATTTTGTTGTCATGGCCAAGTATAATAAGAAAGGATAACTACTTAGATATCTAGAGTTTAAAAGTTGACATTTTTAAGAACAGATTGCAAGAGATGAATTTTTTAGTCTTAATTTTGATAAGATTAGAAAAGAAATTAATCAAGGTACTCGAAAGCTGATTGAGACACTTTTGACTGCATAAAAAAACAAAA
Organism: Euryodendron excelsum; assembly: GCA_033060915.1. Classification (NCBI taxonomy): domain Eukaryota; kingdom Viridiplantae; phylum Streptophyta; class Magnoliopsida; order Ericales; family Pentaphylacaceae; genus Euryodendron; species Euryodendron excelsum. The sequence continues at coordinate 15,189,644 of CM065381.1, read as the reverse complement.
AAATGATAACTTAATATTCAACTGTATGAATTTTATACTTTGTTATCTTTAATTACGAAATATTTGATTATTTCATTTGGAAGAGACTGGGATCAAAATTTCTATTATACCATCTCCCCCCCCCCCCCCCCCCCCCCCCAACACACACACACACACATATTTATCTATATATATAATTTGTTAGCTCACTATCACGGTATCCCCACAACGGGAAAGTGTTGAAGTTCAATTAATTAAAATTATCCTTAACCCTTACATTGGAGATGTAGCGTGCACGTTAAAGAGAGGCATTTCTTGAAATGGTCTCTAATTCGCCAAGTTGAAGTCAGTTAAAATCATATTTGTTTTTACAAACCCTTTGCCTGTGTATATAAAATCTGAATTTCTTGGGAATTCAATTCATTTTACTTTTTATTTTAAAAGCTAAATTATTTCACTCACTTTTTGAATACTTTTGTTGATTATTCAGTCAAATTAACATAGAGATTCAAACTAGAGCTATAAACTAGTCTAGTTGAGCTGAGAATTAGGTTGTTCAAAATTTATTTAACAATTAATGAATTTCAAAATGTGTTTAAGTTTAACTTGTTTATCTTCTAAGCCAAATTTGAGATTCAATCAAACAAATCACGAGCACCTTATTTTTTTGTACAATTTTAAAATAAAAAATGTTACAGTCATCAATTTCATTTATGATTATCATAACAAAAGACACAAGTGGGTGAATCTTATATTTATTGAATAATGTAAATCCCATCACCTCGTATTTATTCGTGATAATAATACAAATAAAAAAGATAGTGACTCTAGCATTACTCTTTTAAATTATATATAAATTTATCGAAATTGACTTCAAACTGACCTTATAAAAATTAATTAAACTTATCAAGTGGATCTCAAATGAACTTTAAACAAGTCGAACATAAGTAAAAATGGAGTAATTTGGTTTGTTTTATGCTCTAATTGAAACTATAATTCCCTCAAAACGCCCTCCTTTCAAAAAATGAGAAAAAGATTGCCAACTTCAGATTTCTTGATTTCTTGAGCCATCTAAATGTCAAACTGAATATTATATCTTTATATCTTTCCCACCCCAAATTCCAAGGTCCAACAATCCAAACATAAAGTGCATATATTCTCCTTTATTTTTCTCTGTAGGCATTTACTTTGTAGAATCAAAATTTTGATCTGCTGATTGCACATATCTGTGTCCATTTCAAGAAGAAAGAGAAGAAGAGCACAGCCAGCCAGCCCCACAGAAGAGTACTATAACACATACTGTGGACTACAGTGGAATCTTTGCCAAGAGAAAGACAGGAACCAACCAATCAAATGTCTTCAATGACATTCGAGGGGGAGGATGAGGTGTGTGTGTAATGCGTTTGTGTGTGTGAAAAAGAAAGAGAAAGGCAGCAAAAAGGCAGAAGAAACTATTCATCAATCTAAAGAAACAAAAAGCAAAGGAAAAGCAAAACCCCACCCCCATCATCTCCATTTCTATCAACTGGCCTGTCAGATATATGTCCTGGACGGTGCGTAATGCTGATCTGGCACACTTCTCTCTCTACTCTCTCTCTCTCTGATTTGCTGATATATATATTTATAAACATAATTTGTCTGTAAACTGCTTTCAACTTTGAAATCCGCTCCCCATTGGTCCTCTTTCTCTCTCTACTGTAAACTCTCTGCTTGCCGTTGAGATCCTCCAAGAAACCCACTCTATTATTCAAGAAAACTGATTTTTTTTTTGTGGGTATTTAGAGGAGGTCCTTGGTAAAATATAATTCTTTTGGCAGAGAATTTTGAGCTAATTTGTTTGGAGACTGTGTCAGAGGCTTGGGACTGTTTCTTGGTGGTGTTTTGTGTTGGGTTTAGAGAGGTTCGAAAAGGGTTTTTGACTTTTGAAAGAGTATGAAGGTTGGTGAGGATGAGTGGATGATCAAGAATTGTTGCCCCTTCTCAGAATTTATGACCGTCGAGACAATCTTTTCGGGGTTTTGAAGTTTGATGATTTCTAGGGTTTCTTATGCGTCTGTGTCATCGCTCTCTCTTGATTAGGGTTTTTGAGTAAGCTATCATTAGGTTTGTACTTTGTGCTTTTCCTACTTTTTCAACCCCTTTTGCTTTCTTTTTCTCTTTTTTCTCCCTTTTTGTTTCTAGTTCACTTGATTGCTTGCTTTTACGCAACCCATCGTTTTCATCACAATTTTCTTGTATATTTAATATATAATAATACCTGATATTTTGTTCTTGGTGTCATGAAAAATTTAGAATTGTTCATAGGTTCAACTTATCTGATGATCTGATGTTTCTCTGATGCCAAATTAGGATTTGAAGTCGCATATTTGAACTGTTCAAGTGTTACATTATCCGAAGAGTCGTCAGATTACATTTGGTCTTGGCAGACTTCGGAGGATTAATCAGGTATATATGGCCCTGTTATGCTTCTTTCACTGAAGTAACTTCATGTTTGGTTATTTTGACACTTGTTACCGCAAAAAATAATAATGTACTTGAAATGCCTAAAATTTATATTCCTGTTTGTTATGTTTACACCTCAGTCAAGACAATTCAAATGCCCTGTCCTTCTAATTTTTGAAGAAAATCTTCTGCCTAATTGTGAAATGCACATGTAATGCTGTTCCAATTAATGGTAGCTGTTTGGTTGTTTTTTCTTGCTTACCTTTGTAGTGAATTGTAGCATTGAAGTTTGCGTGGCACTTGTGTACCTCCAATGCATGAAAAATTATCTTGATCAGCTTCGCATGGAATATTAGGAGTCTAGGACAGATTTTTGATTACGAGGAGTATAAATTTTTAAGTGGTGGTTTCTTTCTAAATCTGTTTTGGGATGATTGGTTGATCGTTCTTTTCAACTTTCAGTTGATATACTAAATGTGACCTGTCCTCTGCAACTGAATGGTGAAAATTTAGAATTCCTCATGATATAATTCTAGCATGAAAGGGGTGGTTTTAATACTTATTTAAAATAGTTACCAAGGTTGCCATTTGAGCTATGGATTGCATGGAGGCTTTAAGCATAGTTAAGATTACGAGATCTGATGAAAAGGATGGATTGTGTAAATCAATCCTTGCTTTCAGGATAAACATGGCCAAGAATTAGTCAATTAGTGTAGACCTCATTGATGATCAACATTTTTGATATGTTTATGCATGTTCTCTTGTTCATGACAATTCAATCTGATATTGGGAATTTGATGGCTGATAATATCAGTTCAATAGTTGTCAATATTGAACATGAGGGAAATTCTATTATTTCTAATCTACTAATTGAGTGGTAATGGAGTTGAGGAAGTTGTCCTAGGGGAAGCAAATTCTTTACCAAAAAAAATATAGAAGTTTGTGATAGGCTCTAAGAAGGTTATGGAGTTGAATAAATGATTGGGTATGTGGTTTTGGTTAAGTACAGGAGAAGTTTTTTTCTTATCACGTACCTTTAAAAAAAAATTATTATTAGAACCTTAAGTAGTCAGGTTTTAGAGTTCCTTCCTAAATTGTCCTTACAATGAAAATTTGCTATGAAACTTTTTATGGGCTTGCATAAATGGTTTGTCAGGTGGGATTCCATTTGAGCGCCATAAGAGTTTGGGTTTCTCATTTATGTATAGATAAAAATCAAAAAAAAAAAAATCAAAGTGAAGAGTTAGGAGTTGCCCAGCTTAAGCCATTGACAACTGTGAATCAAACTTTTTAAGAAAAATACATTTGGGGGTTTGCTAACGAAAAAGGTAGCTCACTGAAATGAGTAGAAGAGTAGAAGGATGAGAGTAAAGAAGGGGATTGTCATTCTACAGAGATAAGGGGAGTTTTCTAATGGAGCTTTAGAAATTAACTACTGAAGTTTTGTAGGAGTTTGCAATAGGACATTGTTTTAAGTTACATAATGGTCAAACCGCAAAAGAACTTGCTCTTGGAAAGACATTTGGTCCATGAAACCTCTTCTAAAGCAGCGTTTTTTGATTTATATGCTATTATTGTTATAGTTGGCATGATTGAGGATTATGTTCTTTGATCAGATGAAGGAGCTTTCATGAGAGGGATATTGAGATAAAAATGGCATTGCTATGCTTGGGGTTGATCGAAAACAATTTTGTGGAGATGATGGGGACCCATGTTGGCTCCAAGCTTAAGAGATGACCTTTATTGGTCTTCATTCCCTTGATAAGGGAAAAAGAGGATTTAGAGATTATTATTCCGGTTGACTAATCAGCTTTGTAGAAAATTATGCATAGGGTTGTCTCTTTGGTGGAACAAAGATGGTACTTCTATTAATGATTTGTCTGTTGAAAAGGGATTTTGTTCTTGGATGGTTGATTTCAGTAGTTGGTTTAGTGATTGGTGCATCGACTCCAGACGTAGGATAAAATTCTACGAGGTGGTTGCTAAATTGCTGGAACATGTAAACCGATGGCACACTAGTGTGTTATGTGATGGTTTTTTGGTTTGTTTTTGAGATGGATATGAAGTGAGAAAATGGATGGAGAGATAAATTAGAAGTTATCAATGGTAACTTTTATCCAGTTTTAGCAAGTGATGTTTCTACTGCAGTTGTTGACAATTATTGGAAGTTGGCACTACCTTGTTTCTTTCATTGCTAAAAAATTATTGGATAACTTATTTTTATGATTCTACACACATTCTGTTTTGCATAATCACATAAACATAACATTTCTTGCTTGTTTCATGACTCTCAGATGATTGGAGAGAACTATACTCCCCCCTTCTCTTTTCTTCTGAGAGGAGGAGGGATTGGGAGAGGGTGAGTAGTCAACATTGAATTTTGATTCCGAATGGGCCAGCATCCTTGTATCTTGTTGACCATTCATCAGCAATATAACAATATTTTTTGGTGTTGCATTATATAGGAGAAGGTGCCTTCTAGGAAGGTGGTAAATTGACCCCTAATGTGAACGCTCTCGTAACTGTGCTTTGATTGCAATCTTATGTTTGTGGCTAAGGGATAAAGAAACTCGAAAGAGACTTCAAAGGGGGAGACAACATCCAGTCCATGTGGATGGTTGATTGGGGGGAAGCATAGTGTCTTCTTTCTCAAGTATTATGCAAGGTAGTTGGGAACCAAGTGGGTACTTGTTAGAGGTCTTATTTATGGAACATACAGGAACATTGAGATTTAAATAGCCATTGGCCAAGGGATAATTAAGTTGCTCTTTTTTCAGTCCATGTCCATGTCAACTCTTATATGCATGACTAAGGCTTATGATTTTGATGTTTCTTTGTAATTGTTGAATGCCAGCATATGAGGATCTCAGTGGTAGTGGTGCCCACACCTATGCCTGTGGTCATGGGTTCGATGACTCCTCCCCCTCCAATGTACCCAAAAACAAAAAAAAAAAAAATGCCAGAATATGAATTGGACTAACTCATTTCTTTCAGTTATATTATATAGTTCTTGTTCGTTGACCTTGGGTCTACTGAATTCAATTATCATTTAGTGGTATGCCTGAACTAGAATTTCTCTAATTTGGTCTTGCTGGGACATCTTCTAGTTAATTTGAATTTTAAATCTCAAAATCTCTTTATTATAAACATTTAATGCTCGGTCTCCCTGGGTTCTCTAATTCAGTCCACTAACTGCATTTGGTTTTATTGGTGGATCGTTGCTTGTATGTTAAGTTCTATTCTTTGTGTCAACCATAAACCATGCGAGGGCACTTTTTCATTGTGGTCTATTGTTCTCTTTCTGTGAGCCTCATACAATCTCATTCTCATGGTTTTGAACTCAAGTTGCTGAATTGGTTGCTGTAAACTATCTCCTAGCCATCAGTCCAATGCGTCATTGTCTTAAAGAATTTGCTTTTAGTTTATTATCTATCCCGTTATGGTCCAACTTTTTGTGAATTTTTTTCTTTTCAAGATCATTGCTCCACAACTCTAGATTTATGTTACCCTTCTTCAATTTTACAGGCTATCATAATATTATGTGTGAATTCTTCAATTTGACAGAGTGTCATAATATTTTATGCAAATTCAACAGAGCTAACGTCATCCAATAAATGACTTTCTTCTCTTTTCCTCTGGGAATGGAGAGAGAGGGGGCTTTCAAGTGGTTACTTATAAAAATAAAAATAAAAAGACTCTAAATACAGCAGATACAAGTAATGAGGTCCTGTACTCACCTCAAAGATAAACGATAAATAGTATTGAAACTTCAATTCTGTGAGCAAAATTCACTTATCTTTGAGACTCTTTGGTTGTTCTTGAGCTTAATCAAATACCAAGCCTCATTTGCTACAAATGTATGTTTGCTTGGTTGGATTCAACTTTTTTTTTGGGCTCAAGCATTTGAGTGAATGCTGCCACTTGCTGCATAAGTGGTTGTGCATACTGTGTCTGCTATTTACAGTTCTTTGGAGCATCCTTTATTAATTATCATACTTGCTTTGGCATATATCCGGTTGGAACTTACCTTCTATTTGTTGCAACAAGTTTGATGTATTGTTCACTTGGGTAACCATCCTTTCTTTTGGTAATCCTTTTCTAGATAAGCTCAACATTCAAATGTTTCCTATTATTCTCAACAGGTGGGGTGTAGAAAAATAGTAAATAAACTGCTATGGGAGCAAAAGACCGTCAAAATACTACCGATTCTCCTAAAGTAGAGGTTGGAGAGATAGACACTAGGGCACCATTTCAATCTGTCAAGGATGCTGTCAGTTTATTTGGTGAAGGCGCTTTTTCAGGGGAAAAACCTTCCATCAAGAAGGCAAGACCTCATTCTGCAGAGGTATTTCTAGTACTTGATTTGAAATTGAACAGAGAACATATTTGTATCAGTGACTGTTAATTTTTCTTCTGGTGTTGGGGTAATGTCATTACCTCTGATGAGCCACAATTCTTGTGAAGCTTGATCGTATTATATCCAAGGTTAGCCAAATATAATTGCATTTTCAGTAGAAAAAAACCATGTGACAAATAGTTGTGCTTATTCTGTCATTTGTTAGCTGCTTGCAGGGGCAGAACTAGGATGGCTTGGTCCTGTTGGGGAGAGAAAAAAGGAAAGGGGGGGCACTATTTTGGAGGGTATTAATTTTTTTAGTCAAGTCCGTTCTCCTGCAGATTTAAGCCGTCATTGCATGTGTTGTGTGAATTATTTCAGTAAAATTTTGCATGTTTCTCCTCTTTCTGGTTTTGTTTGAAAATTCCCTCTTCAAGTCATTAGTGAAGTGATATTTCAGGTTATCAGCACAAGAAGTCAATGAGGTTCAAAACATTGGGTGCACACACGATCGTACCTGTGCCTGTGCACAAGTGCAAAAAATATTATTCAACTTTAGAGGGAAACAGGATTTTGTTAATAAAAAAGAATAGGCACTGGTGTGTCTCCATTTTTACTAGACAAAGCTTTTAATTTTGAAATTAACAATGCTAATGGAGAGTCGATGGAAGCGAGACAGTGCCAATATTTTGGATATTAGCCATTATTTTTTTCAGTGATCTGTCTGTTGGTTTTTAAATTGACTAAAATTTTCTATTTGATTTTCTAGTTTTTTTTCAAAATGTGTAGGTTATGTTGATATCTTATATTCTATTCTTTTTTCATTTTCAAAGTATTTTTATGTACTCACAAGAAGGTTCTGCTTCTGAGCGAAAACAAAGGTAGATAATAAAACTATACTGTTGTTTGTTCAAATGTTTTCAAATTTCTATTTGATGATGTGATATTACATTGAGTTAGAGAACTTTTACATTGAACTTTATTTGCTTACACTATCATCACAGTGAAAAATACAAATGTAATCTATATAGACAAATATATATGTTTCTACATATATATTTAAAAAGGTATGATGTACAATATTTAGTTCCTGAATACTTAGCTGATGTAATAGTATCTTTAAATATAAGGGATGTCAAAGGTCAATTATATTGAAGTGGTAGGCAATCGAACTGTGATGCCATTGTGTATATGTATTTTTAGTCATAGATTCTGTGTGTATAACATTATTTGAATATTCATTATTAAAAAAATTGAAGGTTTTCAACCAGTATACATTACATAATCTAATTTGTTTCGGATAAATTATAACCAATACAATGAAGTATTTATTGGCTTTTGGGTGAAAATGAGACCTCCTGTTGTAGACTTTTGGGCCATAAATTTTAATTTTGTTTGTAGTATTCTAATCACAGATCACAGTTGTCAGGAGGTTGAATTATACTTTTCATGTTAAATATGTAATTTATATCAAGCTTTGCTCTATAGTGAAGAAAATTTTTAGAATCATAAAAGAATGGCTGAAATAGGTTGAGTAGACAAAATCCGGCAATGCTTCCATGATTATAGCCATTAATCTTGGGCTAGATTTTGCTAAAATGGAGACAAATATTTTCATGCAAGGGCAATGATACATTGGACACCGATTTTTTTTTTGTTCATTTACATAATTGGTGTATTATAGTTGCAGGATTATGTTTTTGAAGACTTGTTATCGTTTGGTCAAACAATATTGCTGATTATGATATTTCAATATAATTTAAAAACTATGCTACTGATTGAATGGCAATTTAATCCAATTCTGGTAAGACTATAGTCTATCACTCTTAATGCTCTCAACTGGCAAGGCTATCATGGCATGGGGGAATGGCATTTGGATGGGTTTGTTATTCTGGCATCTTTTTCTTGCTATTGACCAAATTAAGTGAATGAATAAGGAGTTAGTAAATTTCAGTGGAGGTTATTCATGTAATATTACTTGGGTCAACATTTTGTAGCTTCTGATCAGTTTATAGATGCTTTTGTATGTTACTGCAGAGGGTATTAGCAAAAGAGACACAGCTTCACTTGGCCCAGAAAGAGTTAAATAAGCTCAAGGAACAACTGAAGAATGCCGAAACTACAAAAGCCGAAGCACTTGTAGAGCTTGAAAAGGCTAAAAGGGCTGTTGATGATCTAACACAGAAGCTCAAAACTGTGACTGAATCAAGGGAATCAGCAATTAAGGCAACAGAAGCGGCAAAGAATCAGGTGAAGCAACTTGAAGAAACAGACAGTGGCTGTCCTGTGGTAAGCAATGGTGCCTGGAAACAAGACTTGGAAAGTAAAAGAGAACAGTACATGACTGCAATTACTGAACTTGATGGTGCAAAACAATTGCTGAGGCAAATCTGTCAGGATTGTGATGCAACCCTTGAAACAAAAGCTACTGCCTTCAAGCAAGCAGCAGAAGCTGAGCATGCAGCCAAAGCAAACATGGAGAAAGCTGGTGAGCTTTCTAAGGAAATTACTGCTGTACAGGAGTCAATTGGGCAGGTGAAGCTTGCAACAATGCAAGCCCAGCAAGAACAAGCAAAGATATTTGCTGAGAAGGATGTTCAGAAGGACTTGTATAAAGCTACCCTTGAAGAGTCAGCAAAGAAATTATTTGCTTTGAAGAAAGAGTTTGATCCTGAATTCAACAAAGATCTTGAGGCCCAACTAGCTGAAGCAGTGACTCAGATTGGAGCCCTGCAAAAAGAGATGGGAAATGCAAAGGCTTCAGATCTTGATTCCCTCCGAACTGTCACTTCAGAGCTGGATGGTGCTAAGGACTCACTTCATAAAGTTGCTGAAGAGGAAAGCTCCCTCCGAAGCTTGGTGGAGTCCCTTAAGCTGGAGCTGGAGAACGTGAAGAGAGAGCATTCTGAGCTAAAGCAGATGGAAGCAGAAACGGAATCCATTGTAGGGAATTTGCATGTCAAGCTCCGGAAAAGTAAGTCGGAACTTGAAGCAGTCCTTGGAGAAGAATCCAAAGTAAGAGGTGCTTCTGAAGAAATGATCTCGACATTGCACCAGCTATCATCAGAAAGTGAGAATGCAAGACATGAAGCAGAAGAGTTGAAGAAGAAAGCTGAAGAGCTGAAGAAGGAAGCGGAAGTCACCAGAATTGCTCTAGAAGAAGCAGAGAAGCAGCTAAGAGTTGCATTCGAGGAAGCTGAAGCAGCAAAAGTAGCTGAGGCAAGGGCCCTTGATCAGATAAAAATATTGTCTGACAGAACTAATGCAGCACGTGCCTCAACTTCTGAGTCTGGTGCCCAGATCACAATATCCAGAGAAGAGTTCGAGGCATTGAGCCGGAAAGTCGAGGAATCTGACAAATTAGCAGAAATGAAAGTGGCTGCTGCAATGGCTCAGGTAGAAGCCGTCAAAGCTAGTGAAAATGAGGGCCTCAAGAGAGTGGAGGTTACTCGGAAAGAGATTGATGATATGAAAGCTGCAACACAGGAGGCATTGAAGAGGGCAGAGATGGCTGAGGCAGCAAAGAAGGCAGTGGAGGGAGAGCTTCGAAGGTGGCGTGAACGAGAGCAGAAGAAGGCAGCTGACGCTGCATCTCGGATTCTTGCAGAAACAGAGGTGTCATCAGAATCATCCCCCAGGCACTACCGAATTCAAAAGCAGAATCTACCAGAGAAAGCCATGTTAGCCCGAAAGTTGGAGAAAGATAGAACTTCCGTGTCCAAAAAAGTGCTTTTGTCGAATCTCAGTAGCATCTTTCAGAGGAAGAAGAATCAAATTGAGGGTGGATCGCCATCTTATCTGCCCGGTGAGAAGCCTCCGTGATATATAGTGTGTTTGCCAAACTTTTTTGTGCAAATGAGAATGGTTGAGAGGAACATGTTTATGCCTTAGGTGTTTTGTACATTTTGAGACAAAGTGGAATTAATTTCCTGTTATCTCTTTGATTGTTTGGGTAGGGAGATTGAACATGTGAAAGATAGTATTTGGAAGCAATTGTAAGGGTAGGAAGAGTTGAGTTGGAATGATCTAGCAATTAGCTACACAACTGCTTGGAGATTTCAGTACAAATGCTTTATTTTGTTTTTTCTGTTTTAAGATGGAAAGCTGGTAGAAACATATCCCCCAAGAGTATTTTCTCATTTAGTTGGGATCCTAACAGCCTGTCTGGAACTTGGGTGAGGGAAGGGAAATTTTTTTCCCTTTTCCTGTCTGATTCTACCTAAGAGGAACAAAAAGAGAAAATGAGGAAAAAATGAGAAAAAAAAAATTCACTCTCTGTCTTTGTGTCTTTTCTTTCTTTTCACTTTTCTATCACTTTTTTTTACAAATCAAATTAAAAAATAATTTTTTTGCTTTTTATCTTCGCTGCTGTGTTCTGTTATGTGCACTGGTAGTTTGGTTCTGTATGTATGCATTTGTATGTATGGTCAACCACCTGATTCCATTGAATGTTTGGTCACCTTTCTGTTTGACTTTTTAATAAGGTTTTGATGGAATCAGAATTGTTTATTTGCACAATGAAGGGTGTATGTGAGTTGACATTATGCTAATAGAAGCCCCCTGCATGACACGTTTCCGGTCACCAATTGAGTGACCCAAGTCTCACAAACACTGGTAGTAGCATCTCACTTCCAATATCAGTGGAAGTAAACCCCCCTGAGCCCCTCACTCACTCTCTCTCTCTCAAACGTTTAGATACATATAATATCTCTCCAGAAAAACGCACCTCTTTCTCTCTGTGTGCGCGTTTTTTTGTCGAACAGTTTAATGGCAAGTAACAGGGACGAGCCTCTCACATTCGTAAACCCATCAACGTCATCTCCGATTGCTGTCTCGGACGGAGACAGCTTCCTTCTCGACCCAAATCAGATCGGAAGCGCTTCTGGAAGCTTTCAGAACGAGGGTTTTCTTGGCGGCCTCGACGGAGGGAGCGGTGATGCCGCCGAGTTTGGGTTCTTGCGGCCTGATTTCCGGCAGAATCCACTGGTTGGGACGGTAGAGTACAACGATCGCCATGTGTTTCTCTGCTATAAGAACCCTAGAGTCTGGCCTCCTCGCATCGAGGCCGCTGAGTTCGATCGATTGCCCAGGCTTCTCTCCGCTGCTCTCGTGGCTAGAAAGGGTGATATGAAGAAACAGGTTTGTCGGTTCTCTTTGTTGGCTTAATTTCTTATAGGGGTTTGGATTTATGTACACTGATTTGAACTGGGTGTATGTAGTTTTAGGGAATTGTGTGTATTTTTGGGTAGTTTAAGGATTTGGATTGCTGAGACTCTGAAGGATATTGGGTTGGTTTTATGCTAGAATTTATGATTCGTTTATAGATGTTCCTGTGTTTACATGTGCATACGAGCTCCCTCCCCCTCTGTTTTTTTGGTGCTTGTTTCATGTTCTGTGGATTAGGGTCTTAGAATTGTGTTGTCGGTTGCTGGGAGATTGGGAGGTACATGATTTTTCAGCTATGGACAGTTGTACAAATAGTAGGATAAAGGCTGAATATTTCTTATAACCGCAAAAGCTTTGTGCTTCAGCAGTTCATATATAACTATGCAACCCTTTAAGAGAAGTTTGTACTACTTATTCGTGAAAATTAATAAGCTTCGGATTTCTTGAAACGTGTACAGTATGATGAAGTGTTAATAGTGATTAACTGTTAGTTCCCTTAGTTGCCAAAAATCACAGCACATAAACAGTCACGACTCATGCAACCTTATATAGTGTACATTTAATATCAAACTGAGGACATAAATGTCCTGACAAATCCCCATTGTTGTTCCTTTACAACATTACTCTTACTATAGACCTTTTAATGGATCAAATGAACTGGAAAAAGGAGCTGTTGGACGCAATATTGCTATATTAAGGATAAGATGATGGAATTAAGCGAGCTAGGAACCAAAACTAACTCGAAGAAGCTGGTATAAATAGACCAAATTTCTGTTGCACAGAATCCCCAATCATTCTTACAATGCCAGTGGACACTATTTATATGTTTCCAGTTTGACATTTTTAATAAAGCAACTAATGGAGATGAAGATATTTTTTGAATATAAGAATCTTCAAAGATGGTTTTCTTCTGTTTATTATTGTTATTGGAGAATTGAGATTGTATTGTCTTTGTGTCAAGGAAATTTAACAGTATTCAAGATTAAAGTTATGCTGGAGGTCCCTAACCAACCTTGTTGAGATAATGTCTAGTATCTCAAGACTTGGAAGTCAGGTGGACAGATATTCATTTCTTCAACTTTCTGCTATTTCTTCCAAGTTCCAATTTTCAGTCATTTTCTTGGCTCCCTTTTTTTTGATAAATAATTTCCTTGGCTCCCCCATTTCTGAACCTCTTTTCTCATATTTCATGGATTGATTTTCTTTGATTAACTTTTCTGCTTTGTTAAATCTAATTACAATCAACTAGCATTATGATTTCAACTGTGTCATCATAAGGAAGTAAATATAATGGACCGAGAAAATGTTACCAGCAAATGTGCTGGTATTTATCCAAAAAGGCTTTTCTTTTAATTCTACTTTAAGTAGCATGGATTTCCTTATTTAGATTAACAGGAAACGTGAAAACACTCCTGCCAAATAAGTCACTTAGCCAAATTACATAACGGCATGTTAATAGTGTGCTTTCTGCTTATTTGGTCGAAATGCTGCTTCGATCTGGATTTATACTTATGTATGCTTTGCTTCTTAAGGTCTTATTTATTTTATGCAGTATGCAGTTTTCTTATCTTGTTTTCCCCTTTTTCCTCAAGACCCGTTTGACAATATGTGAGGGGCATGATGGAACTGAGACGTCCAATGGTGATGTCTTAATCTTTCCTGACATGATCAGATACAGGTCAAATCGCAGTCTTTTTTAGTACATTTTAGACGCTCTTCACAATCAAGTTTTTCCTTCCTAATGTTGATTTTGATTTTTGCTTAAAATGCAGGAGATTGACACACTTCGATATTGACACCTTTGTCGAGGAAGTGCTTGTGAAGGATGGTGAATGGCAGCCAGGAACTCCTGAAGCACTAAGGGGCTTCTACATTTTCGTATGTGCTCATGGGACCAGGGATCGCCGTTGTGGTGTTTGTGGACCTGCTGTGATTACTAGATTCAAAGAAGAGATAGAATTATATGGTCTTCAGAATAAAGTGTCTGTTAGTGCGTGCTCACACATTGGGGGGCATAAGTATGCTGGAAATGTGATAATTTTTGGATCCAGTATCAATGGAGAAGTTACTGGTCATTGGTAAGGATTGATCACTTTCTTGATTGACATATTTGTCAGAGTTATGCTTTCATCATATTCTTTGGTGTTAGTTAAACTATAAGATCTTTTTTTCTTCGTAGATCACATATTAAATATGAATATTTATTAAGCCATTCTGTTTTATTTTCTTTAGGTACGGGTATGTTACCCCAGACGATGTACCTGTTTTGCTTGAACAGCATATTGGGAAAGGAGAAATTGTAGACTGGCTTTGGAGGTAACTTTCTTCCTCTTTTTTGTGACTTTGGAAAATGGTCAGCATTATAGTTTTATTTGCACCTCCGAAGTGATAAGATCTTAAACATTGTTAGCTCGCCTTTCTTTCTTATACTCGAATGGTAAAGGAATGTGAGATTCCCATGGGGGTGTATCAGAATGAGATTCTCACTTATTGGAAAAGTAACCCAAAATGACATCCCGGGTGCATTTGGTTGTCAAGAATAGGAACTTAGGAATAGGCGTCTCATACCTGGATATCATATGTCTATGGATGCTAGGGAATCAAATATTCCCATTTTAATATTTAGATATGAGCGGGAATGTGTATTGGAAAGGAGACTTCATCACTATTTTGATATTTGATTGTCCTGTGATTGAAAATGAGAATACCACCCCTCACAGTAATGAGATACCCACTATAAGAGAGTAGGGATGCCAATAGAGTGGTTGGGTACAATTCGGCTAAACCCTATCCCACCTCTAATTGGAAAACTTTACCCCACACCTGCCCCAAACTCATGACAGGTTAAACCTCCCCACCTCATCCCCGTCTCACTTAAGCTAATTGGGGTTTGGGTTGGAACGAGTTAAACCCGTATCAAATCTCAAAATAAAAATAATTCTCCAATAATAAAAATAATTCAAATTATACTAACACTTAACACAGTATAAAATGGAGAAAAAAAAAGCTAAATTCCGAGAATAAGAAGTGACATCAAAACTTAACATTTATTTATATATACAAGGATATTTACATAATATTTAGATGCTTCAAAATATAATTGGGTTGGGGTGACCCAAACCCTACCCCATCCCAAACCCGCTTCGGGTTATATTTTCTTCCCATACTTAGTCCCTAACCCGTTTATGCATACCCCAAATCCTTACTATTAGGGGCGGGGTGAAAAGGGATTCGGGTTTTTCGTGTCAAATTACCATTCCTATAGGAGAGTATTACGTTCCTAAACAAAGGCATCTTGAGGTTTCCATTATCAAAATTACGCGCCCAACATGGAAAATTGCAGAACGACAATGCTATTCCCATTCCCACCTATGATTCCCGTCAAGCAAACGCACCCTGATGTCTTAGGCGCGCCCAATAAACAGAATGAAGGAGAATAGAATTGGATTCCCATTTTGCCTATTCTTGGCCACCATCCAAACATAGGCTTAAGAAGCATGGTGCTTTTTTCTTTTTCTTTTTTAAAGTTTGTTTTGGTGGAAAATACCACCTCAGCTTTCCTCTAATTGTTGGTAGAGTGCTGCCCTTAAATTAATAACTATTTCTTTTGCCTTGCTTCTTATTGGTATTAACTTACCTTTTGATGTAAAAAAAGTAAATGGCTCATCTCCTTGGACCATTTTTATGATATGAGCTTTCATTAAACCTTATTAAGCCATGAGATGATTTGAACTGATCCCCATGTTTACATGCCATCCATGATCTTGCTCCTCGTATGATGAGCAACTGTCCTGGCTTTAGCACAAGTCACATGGCTGATCTATTAGTGGCTCAGAATGTAACATAGTGGTGTTAAGATGGCAGCCTGCGGTGCACCTGCTTAACTACCACCTGTGGAAAAAAAGGGATATAAATTTCTCTCCAGAAAGAACATTGTACATTTACATGCGCAAACCCACCCAACAACCCCCCCCCCCCCCCCCCCCCCCCCCGGCGCCCAGCGGCATGACCCTCTCTCTCTCTCTCACCCACACATCCCCATAAACACGCAGTATATCCATTCACATTCATGTTCAATAATTTTAGGGTAATAATATGCAAACAGAAAAATTCATAAAGAATTTATCACCAGAATGATGTGGTTGGATGAGAGTCATTCATTTTAAAACAAAATATCTATTATAATGGCTCTTAATTACAATAATGCCACTACCACTCATTCTGGTGGGTTTTCTGTACAGATTTTCTGGAAGAATAGCATTTTCCATAATTTTATTGTACCTCTCTCTCTCTCTCTCTCTCTCTCTCTCTCTCTCTCTCTCTCTCTCACATACAAAAATGATTCACAAATGTACTTTTAATGGTACTAGCCTTTGAATGAACTTTTGAATCTTGACTACAGGGGACAGATGGGTTTGTCAGAAGAAGACCAGAAGAGATCCCAGGAGTTAAGGCTTCAATTAAATGGTGGGACCAATGTTGGTAGCTGCACAAAAGAGCCGACACAAACAAATGAGACTAGCAGTGCTGTATGTGGATCTCAAAGTGAAGTCATGGACTGTTGCCAGGCAAATGGAAGCTCCCCTTGTTGTCAGAATCCTTCTGTACCAGGAAAGGCGGATATTCCTGATCTCAATGAGAGGGAGGCAAAGATGACAGCTGAAAAGAAGAGCAGCAAGAGACAAATTTCCAGGAATAATAGTGGTAAAGGGGCTTCCACTCGAAGGGTGTGCACTATGCCAACGTGGTTTGAGAGCTGGGAGCGCGAGGATACATATGTAGCTCTTGCTGTTATTGGTGCTGCACTGTCAGTTGCTTTTGCATATAACTGCTACAAACAGTTGAGGTAATGCATGCATAATCTATGAATGTGGATTTCACATTGTATAGGAATTTTCTGGTCTCCAAAACTGAAATTTCACTCTGGAGATTGGAATATGGTGTAGCATGATACATTAGTTTGTACTACTTGACAATCTGAATCAAAATATAGAGCATTTCCTCCTTGCCTATGGGTGCTTTGGTTGTAAATGGTACATTAAGAGTAGTGCCTTGTGCACTCTAAATACTGTTTTTGAAATTAAGGATGGATGCAAATCTTTGCCTTGTGTTTATAGTTCTCCCACAACTTTCTTAATTTCTCATATGGCCAACTTACTTTACTCAGAATTTTATCGCTCTACTTTTCAAATTTCCAGTTGGCTTCAATTCTTTGTTATATTCAGGATTTACCCATAGCTTTCCTCTTTTAAACATTTGTGCTGCACTGGGAACTGGATATAAAACTTAATTGCCTACTCAATACTCGCTGCACTTGTGGATGACATTGGTTGAAAACAGGGTGATGAGAGAGAGAGAGAGAGAGAGAGAGAGAGAGAGAGATTACTATAAGCAAATTAAATTGGCTGGTAAAAAAACCTTACCATTGCATTCGTGATTTCTTCATTTTTTATCAACAATACAATTATCCATGCATACGTGGTAATGTCAAATCTGCATTGAGCTGATGCAAGGCATTGCTATTACATCCCTAAATTAAACAACTCCTTGTCCAACAGCAGTTATTGTGAGTAATTGACCATCTGTTAGTATCACTCCATATATATCAGCTGCAGCCGCAGCTATAGCCGTGAAAAATACTCATTTTCCTTGAGCTTTCAGTCACCGTTAATCTTAACCTCACGTAGTGAGTTGGAAAGCCCATTCCGATCTCCACGCCTTTGAAACTCGCATTCTATAGTTTCAGCGATTTTGGCACCTTCCAGGTCTGTTTCAGGAAAATTCACATGGAATGACCCTTGCTTGATCGGTGCCTCTGTGAGCCCAGCTTGCTGCTTGACATAATCGTAGAGCTGTTGATGGAAGGCATGGTCCAAGGAGAAACAATTATCTGTGGTTCCATTTCTAGAATGTCGAGATGATCCAGAGCCTTCTCGTTTACAAAAATGCGGGAGTGATGCATAATCCATTATCTGCATTCAAGGAGTGCATCAACGATGTCGAAGTCTGATATATAAAAGTAAAAGAACCAAGAATGGCTTGACCCAATTCAGTCCTCTCGTATTAGGGTTGGTTTCTCTTAATAGAGCAAGTCTAGCACAAAGAAAAGTAGTCGTATGCCTAAGATTGGCCGAATTAAGTCCAAAAGGGAATTTAATGCTTCGGATATAAGTTGCTGTATGTCTTAGATTTAGACTTACTTCCATATCAGATTCACCAATAACAGTTTCTGCTACTCTTTTAAGAACATCTCTTTCGGCATTACATTTTCTTTCCTTTTTTTTTTTTGGGAATATTGGAGGGCTAGACATTTCTTTCTTCTTCTAGATTCCATTATCCTTCTCTCACCATTTCATCATACTAATTTTATCCTCTGAACCTCCAGCGCCTAATTTATGGATCATTCCCCTTGCTAATTCTCTCCACATTCTGATGCATGCAATAATGTGTATTCATGTCACATTCACTCCAGTCATAGCTTTACAGTTCATAACTCGTGCACAATTAATCATCCTAGTAAGAACAAAGTCTATTTGTTATTTGATCCGCTTATGAATGTTTTTAAGTGAATACTCACTCTTTGTGTGACTCGATTACAAGTCAGTGAGCCACTGTTCATTTAAGTTTCCAATGTAATTTAACAATTAATTTGGTCATAAAAATAAAATCTACGAACTCAAGAAATTTTTTTTTGTTACACTCATTTCCATTTTCTTTTTTTATTCAGGTGTTATTTACAAGATCTAACACAAAGAAACAGAATATGGTACCCTGATAAGTTGCACCATGTGACAACTATGATAGGCTAAAAAATTAAATATAACTGGAGAAAGGTGTAAATTACCAAACATCACACTTTTCTCCATAAATAAGAAACAAACCACTAGTTAATAAACATCAGACGTGGCAATTATAAAATGACATCATGTAAGATCTTGGGTTTCTACAAGTATAATGTTGTATAGAAATTGACATGTATGTCGCTACTCGTGAAGAAGACAGTTTCAACACAAGTAGAACAGTGCACTTGTGGAAAAGCAAAAATGGGCCAGAAAACCAGGATAGTAAAAAGTTTTCATACCTTCAACAAGTCATCTTTCCCACAACCTGACAGCACCTGAACTTTCTTTGTCGTTCTTTCTTGCAAAAGCGGCCTCACAACCTGCCAAAAGTTAGAAGTTTTAGGCTGTCCACAGGACATATTTATTCTGAGAAAAGAGTTGACGTCTTTCGTCAAAGATGAAGACAGAAGCAAACCTTCCAGCATGCTGAAAATATGTATGGTGCATTAACAATGTAATATGTATCTGTCTTCTCAGGATAGTTCAGATCATCAATGGTAGAAATAACAGTCAATAGCTGAAAGCAAACATAAAAGTATGAATATGGGTTTCCATGAAATGAACCGCGTAAAATAAGCTAAAAAAATTCCTGTGAATGTATAGTCTTACAAGTCAACGTAGAAGGAAAAGATACATAATTCAGAATCACTTTAACAAATATAGAATAATAACAGCTCAGAACTAGACACACAAACTCCTCAGAATGGATTGTGAGAGTGGCGGATTGTGCTAGGACAGAGTTGACATCTGAATTTTTTGATGCCAAGGCAAAGTTGGGAGAAAAAGTTTGTATCTATGAAATATTGTTTTTACCCCCACTGGTAAGTAGTATATGAAATCACAACATTAGTGGGAAAATCAATTATAAGTTGAATGTCAGGTCTCCAGAGAACTCCAGTAAACATTTGAAAAAACACTACATGTACTTTTCTTGGAAATGTGAAAATATAACGAGCACCAGGTGATTTGAGCAGGGAAATTTTCTGAGACAAATGATAAATCACTTCGTGGTTATATGCATAAGAAGTACCATGCAGTACAAAGGGATACCTTGATTTGGTTTAGTGCTGAAATCTTTAGACCAGTCATATCCAGAACCTTCACACAGGTATTAATATGCCGTCCAAACTTCTTCGTTGCAGATGGCTACAACCAAACAATTAGTTAGGCTACAAAAGAAGCAATTAGTAAGATATATGGTTAACCAATTTCAAATCTGCAGAGACCATACTCACCAATATTACACGATCCCTATATTCATTCATTTGGATGTGTGACTGAACATAGTAGTTAATCTAAAATAGAAAAAAAGAATTAGACAAGTACAGTAAAACCAAAAATTCTTTTCATTATAGGGGGAAATACATAAATGAACCCAGCTGCATTGAATTTTCATGTTAAATTGAGCATTAGCATATTACTATGTCTCATTCATAAAAGTTAAGGTGCTCTGATCCCCAAGAAGCATGGAACAAAATACATACAAGCTTAAAAAGGACAAGGGACTGTAGAATTTCATCATGATGTGAGCTTTATCAAATCAGGATATAGAAATGCATTTTGTTTTGATACTAGCTTCAGCATCACCAACAATTGATATGTTAAAACCAAACTTGTTCAGCATATGATGTGATGTTTAATGCAGTTGTTCTTAATAATACTTGAAGTCTTAATACCAGCATAGAGTTTAAATCTTATGCCCCATATGACGTGGCAATTAAACATCACATGAGTCAACATAATTTCATTTTATGGTTTTCCACAATTACTTAAAACACTTGATCTGAATTTGTAACCCCAAAATCAAGACAGCTTAAAAAAAATCCTTACAGATGCTTTGTCAAACGTGCTGAGCCCTACACCGATAGCAATGACGGGGAGGCCCTGGAAAAGTTAATAACGAAATAAAAAGTGAATAAGTTGCAACACATTATGATCACCATGCAACATTTCTTGTTGGTTTAAAATGTCCCTTTCGCAATAAGAGCAACTTCATTAAAATGGTAAGGCATAACAAAATCTGAGTCCTGAACCCATTTGGGGAACATACATATCAGTGCAACAATAGCAGCCAAAGAAAATGACTATATATTACATTAATACCTCTTTTGAGTAACCTGACATTCCTACTAGCTGTGAATCACGCACTGCTCTGTACAAATCAATAGGAATGATTGGTTTCTGCATATAGAACCAACTAAATAAGTGATGAAGTAAGCAATGGATTCGTTTTATAGACATGGTTTAAACTACAATGAACTTCCATGACCATCTAAATTCCATACCATTTTGAATGCTCTAAATCTGAAGGAGATAAATAATTTAGGTGTTATAGTTTCTAAATTCAAAGTAAGTCAATATAACTTCCACAAATAATTGAGGTTCAAGAATCAGAGTCACCAAAACTCAAGGGAAATGAACTTTGATTGCCTTGGTAATAATGGAGCATGCATAAGCTCTGTGTGCCAAAGACCCTCATAAGCATGTTTTTAAGGAAAAGTAAAAATTGGGCATGAATTTATGGATACTGTTAAGTGATATCCCAGTATAGGCCACATTCTCCCATCTCAGTTACTAGATTTGTTGCGAGGTTTTCAAGCTAATATTTAAAGGCAACAGAATGTCATCTGAAGTAGTGTCACTTAAAAGCCTTTTCAACCCCCAAGATGTAAAAGCAGCAATAGAGATTATAAGAGTGGCCAGCATAAACAATGATGATATTTGTGAAAAGAGAGAACTCAAATATGGGCTCACCACAGACTATTCGACGCTCTAAAGCAGAACATTGCATTATGCAACAATTGGATTATAAATCAACACATAACACCACCTTGTCTACTCAAAGATTAACAGAATCATTAGCTACAGAAAATAATGCTTAGCTGATTTACTTTAAAAATAGTACTTACCACCAATATATTGTCAATTGCATTTTGTATCCTCCAGTTTAAACAGTCAATCAGCTGGGACAGTTTCTCATTATCAGTGAGGAATGGAGATAAATTCATAAATAAAGTTCTAAAGCAACAGTTTGTTTCAAAATTTCAACTGAAATTAAATGCATCTAACCATTCTATGGGCTTTGGAAACATTCCCTTCCCTTGCTCTGAGAAATCGGACCAGATTTTCAGTTGGATATCCTTGATGTACATTCTGGAATAAAAATTACTTATCAAAAAAAAAAAAAAATTCTGGAATAAAAACAAACTCATAGTTGTTTTTTGTTTATGCAATCATGCAACGGAAATTTTACAACTAAGTGAATGTTTATCTGATCAAAGAAATGGACACCAACAAGAATATTTTTCCTCCTTTCTTAAACCATTAACCAGTTGTATCTAAATGCATGCAGAACAGCAATGAAAAGCATGATGGCTTAAGGGTGTAAGAACTATTTTAGAATGTGTACTCTATACTTCGTTCTAACCACCTGAAAAGACAACCAGTATTTTATACAAATTGGATAACATTGAATTATACCCAATCTACTTCTTCTTACAAATTCTGACATTACAAAAACATGCTTACTCTAACCTCTTATAGCCTAGGATGCCTTAGGTGATCCAAGTTTTACTTCTTTGCCTGAGCATGTTAATTAGATTTTGAATCCTGATGTCTATAAATTCCTGAAGACTCCAAAATTCCTCCTTGAATACCAATACAATTGAATAATATTGGAAGAAACTATAGGCTAAAAAACCAAGTGGACTACAGATGAGCTGTAAAGTTACCCTCATTACCCTCACATATCTGAGAATTAGACCTTGATTGAGTCCTATATCCAAGAATTAGACATGGTTACTTCAACTTACCTAAACTCTAGTGGCCCAATTGACCTCAATCAAGAAAAAAGCTCAACAGTCCAGCATTTCAATGACCAAATAAAGATTCCCTTCTATATTCAAGGGTAGCATTGTGAGCATTGATCTACACAAAATTTAAAAGGGTTCTGCTAATTCAGACAAGGAATTTGGCATTAGACAATCCCAAGCAATTGATCCCTCGATAATAACTTAGAGATCAAATCACTTTTAGTACTTAATACTTCCACTGAACATCACAGAGATCAAGGATTTTGTGACACTGCTTGTATCATAGGATATGCAATCCAAATTTAAGAATTAAATCACCTTAACTTCACATAATACTAAATTACAAGCCTAATTCCAAAACTTAAACGAAAGTAACAAAAAATAAAATACACTAGCGTAGAACTAAACAACATACAAAAAATTAACGAATTATAAACCAGATCAGACCCAAGATCAAGTGTAACTTCAGATGCCCAGATCAACACTTTACCAAATATTTAGTTGTGTAACTGTATGTAACAGATCGATCGTATATAGCACACATAATATACACGGATACCCTTATATATATACACAGACGGAGAGAGAGGGAGAGGAGGGGGACCTTGAAGGTAATCTTAAGTGGCTCATCGACTACAACAACAAAGAAAACAGAGTAAACGTTAGTAGCGTTTTGAAGATCAGAGAAGAAAAAAATATGAAACCAAAGAACGTGAAGCAAGGATTTTAATAAGCTGACTTTCATCCATCAACGTCTGAAACTGCTTCATCATATCTTCCGTTATAATCGCCATTTTTGCTCACAACAGATTACCAGTAAGTTCAAACCCGGAATTTGAAATTCCGATTCTCCCTTCCCGAATGTTGTAGAAAGAGAACGAGAGAGAAATGGGAAGGAGTCAAAATGAGCTGGTCTTTCCCCCACCTCAGAAGTGGAACTCTTGCCTACTCAAGTCTTTTAATTAATGGCGAAAATAGAAAAAGAAAATTCAATGTGGAAATCAAAAGGAAATGCAAATCCTTTAAAGTAGCGAGAGAGAAAATTCAATAGAAAATATATACTCGTGATTTTAGGTACCATTTTGGTTATGAATTTTTTATTTTTATTTTATGCATTTGTCCAGTCCCTCACTTTACTGCTTAAATATCAATAATAGTAGTTTGTATTACTGTCCTACTAAATATTTATTTATAGAAAACATATCATGTTAATTATTGAGATTACTTGATTTACATATATAGATGTGAGTAATAGCAATTTAAGATGGTGGTTTAATTGTAAACCTGTGTTTGTTGGTCTATTTAGAAAAATTGAGTACCAAAAACAAAAAAAATATAAAAATTGGTTGGAAGGTTGACTTTTTGAGAAGTTAATATACTAGTCGTATAAAATAGCAAACACAACATTTTTGAAGGACTAATTGATAAAAATAACAAAAATGCTTTGTTTGACTTTATAGATGAATTATAATATAATATTTTCAACTTGATGGATAAAATCTAATGTAATTGACGGTGTTGAAGAAATGAAAATAGTGACCTAGGGTTGGTCTGATGATTAAAATTTGAGGCTTGCTGTTGCTCCTTTTAAGGGTTCAGTTTTGAAATTTTTTAGGTTATGTTTGGTTTAAGATAATAAAATGGAATGAAATAAAAATGAGAATAAGAATAAGAATAGAATAAATAAGAAAATAATAGAATGAAATGGTCATTCTCATTCTCATTCTCTTGTTTGTTTGCTTAGCGAGAATGTAATGATCATTTTTATTTTTTTATTTGGTAAAACAAATTAATAATATTATAATAGAATAAAATTTTAGTATATAATATAGAATTTTAATATTATATTATATATGAATATCAAAAGTATTATATATTATTTATTAATTATTATTAGGCATTTGTTAATCCAGTGGCGGCAGCAATAGTGGGTGGTGGTGGGACGAGGGGCACTACATAGGTCTCGGAATTATTCGAGATGTTATCAACTCCTTGAAATCACCCCCGAGGCCTTTGACTTGATAATTATCTTATTTGTAAGTTAGTCCAAATATCCAGTTAGCAAAATAAAAATAATAATAAAAAAAACACCAACCTTGCAATAAGTGTAATGGTCTTTGAAAATAAATACATGGATACCCAAGTGATTCAATGGTATCCTGCTAGTTATTAACTTATTAAATATCTTGGACTTGGTGTGATTGCTATGTCTGTAAACTTTTTAGATAAATGGGTGTCCAGTGTAGTGTATTCTTTTGCTGTAATTATTTCTGATCGATTGGTGAAAAAAAAAAACAAAAACAGATGCTACTATTTTGATTCTTCTATTTATTTATTTATTTTCTCTTGTTCTCTTAAAAGAATGAAAGTAAATCATTCCATTTCTAATCATTCAGCCTCCTCCTATCTTCTATTTTTTTCCCTATCAGTGGAGCATAAAATTGCTAGAACACCACAATTTTTTTCAGAAAGTGTATAAGATTTACTTATATTCTATGCTTTTATTGTGGTTTCAAAAGTTTGTTTTATGAAGGCACATAAATAAGCTCATACAGAATATCTAAATTTAGATGTGACCCCTCCTTTTTTTTTTTTTGTAAGAAAGAATAAAAATTCAACTTCTAACCTCGTCGTCGCCAGTATATAAGTATAAATTTTATGGTGCAAAAATATGCTACTATGGTTGTTGCAATAAAATTTCTTCCATGTTTTTAATTTTTTGACAAACTCTTGAGACATTTGTAGTTACAATCTAGAGAAAATAAAAGAAAAAATAAGTATTTTTGCCCCCTTTTTCTTAATTTTATAAGTCCACTATCTTTTTTTATCCAAACTAAAAATAAAAAACACCTCTCTCAGTTGAGACAAACCAAAGTAGAAGGAAAGATTGGTGCGTTACAAATGTTATTGACTTATTAGAGCTAGAATTCAACCATTTCATAGATTGAGATATGGTATGACCAAAAAAAAAAAAAAAATTAGATTGAGATCTGGTCCAATGGCTCGAACTATATCTGGGGTCAAAGTTTGAACCCCACCAACCCCTTCTCACACCATTTCAAATGGGGCCCACATCATATAAATTATTCCTCCTTTAACTGAGGGAGGCAGATACGCGCGTCACCCAAAAATAAATAAAAATAGGGTACCAGCAAATAATGTCAAATGCTTTTTTCTTAAAATATTAAAAAAGTGAGTCCTATTTATCGGCTTTGACAATGTTAAAATGATTCCCACGACTGAGGCAATCATGGGATGTTGTGTCCCATTTGTTCTTCACAAACAGCCACCTGTGGGGTTGGTAGACACCCAAGTTTCAAACCCTTTCATTAATGGCTGCATCTACCTCTGGTAAGAGATTACAATCTTTGACCCTAAACATCTAAACCACACGTTTAAAATTTGACCAAAATTTCAACTCAGTTGATAGTTAACAATGTGATATATCATATCGTTAATATTTTAACGGGTATAACCCGTCCGTAATGGAGAGTCTGATCACACTAAGGGGCAGCATGTTACGAAGTATTATATACACACATATATATATATATATACGTATGTATATTTATACGCACATTTTATATATACTCAGTGTTGAGAATTGGGCACGAGGGATGAAGCCAAACACCAACTATAGATTGCCCCTGCAAACTTAAATCTCTGTTATATCTAGGATTCACCACAAATATTACCCTAACAACTCTCCTGCCAAATGTATAGGTAAGAATATGATAAAACATTGCTCAGTTATATTGACATTCAATACGCTACAAACTGTGCGAAGGGTGGTATCACCATACATGTTACAATCGAACTGTTACAACTTTTAAATGATAGGGACAAATAGACTAGGTTCACATGCTTTCTCCCGGGGAGCAAAAACACTCAGAAAGCAAGAGAATGTGACTCACCCATTTGTTCCCTCCTTCAGAGTAGCATCGGCTGATTCATAAGCAGCATCCGCTGCAGAGGTGTCCATATCGTTCAGACCCAACTCCTCATTCTGCTCCCACGACCTCTCGTATTCCACACCTGTGCATTCCCGATATAACATGATGGTTGTACATGGAATACAAGTACAAGAATTGGCAGCAAATAAAGTAGAAACAGGTGCAACAACTACTTGTGAGGGGAAAGCCTTCAGCAAACGACACAAGACAGGCAGCTATATGGAATTTCAAGTTGGACATTGGCTGTGTTTGATAAAGCAGTCATTTTTTTCTTTCCCATGGATCAAAAAACAAAGAAAGATAAAGCAGTCATTTTCAACAGCTTCGTCCAAGAAGTTTTGACGGTTCTCAAAGAAATGAAGTTTCACCAGAATGGGAAGGACTTACAGGTCAACTGATGGTCGTCTTTAATATCATCAGTTGCTGGGGCAACAAAAGAATTTGCCA
This sequence comes from Euryodendron excelsum, assembly GCA_033060915.1. Lineage (NCBI taxonomy): Eukaryota > Viridiplantae > Streptophyta > Magnoliopsida > Ericales > Pentaphylacaceae > Euryodendron > Euryodendron excelsum. The sequence goes on along the minus strand of CM065381.1, from coordinate 15,162,667 downwards.
GGGCATCATCAATAATCAAAGTCCACGGCTCTTCCACACTCAGAAGCTGTAGAGCACCAATCAGACAATTGAATTGTCACAGGTAGCTAAGAGTTAAAACTATCAGACAGTTTACCCATAGCATACATTTAATGCCCACGTCAAGAGACACTAAATAAATTATAATGTACAGTAGTCCATTTCACTATTTATGGACATGCATTTTATACGCAATCCTTGATATTGAGAAACAACGTAAGTCACTTGTAAATTGGCTGCATTGACATATACATTTGCATGTTGTGTGTTTTGTGTCTCTTGAGTTTGAGTCCGTGAAACCCTAAAACAAAATGATAAATACCTTAGAATAGGTTTGCAAAATTGAAGGCATCGTATTTGAGAGTTCACTACCTTTTTAAGCTTTGCTCTGAAGTCTTGCCACCTGCTTTTCTTACTATCATCAAGACTATCTCCAAAAGTAAATCCATGTACTCTCTCAAGATCTGCACATTAATCATATAATATAAAATTCAATTTGATAAGAGATCTGCAAGTGTTACTGCATGCAGCCCAAAAATAAAAAAGACAACAAAATAACATTTGATAGGATGGCTAAATGCAAAGCAAAAAAATTTTAAATTAACATTAAATTTAAAAACAAAAAAAAAATAATGAGAAGATGTCTATCTCAATACTTGAACAAATTTACAAAACTTATTATATATTGACAAGATCCACTTAGCGGTCGCCTAAGAAGCATGGACACTAACATGGGCACGAACATTGGACATGGCTATTTTAAAAAAATGAGGACACGGACACGGACACGGTGGGGATATAGCAAAAAAATATATTTTTTGTATATTTTATTAGCTATGTATATAAATGTAACATCCACAAATCATAAAAAATATGAAAGAATAATAGAAATTCAACATGAAAAACACGTTTAATCCATAATCGGATCATAATTTAACATAAAACATGGTGAAAACAAGTGTACAATTTATAATTGCAATGTGTTTCATATGTGTTTAAATGATAGATATGTGTCTTAGGGGTGTCCTAGGTGTGTCTATAGAAAAATCAATGAACAAAAATTTAGGACACGCCAATTGGCATGTCTGAGAAGTATGTGTGTCCGAGACATGTCCGACACGGACACGACATCCTCTTAGAAGTGTCCGTGCTTCCTAGGAGGTGGCCATTGGTGTAGTATACTAAAAAAATTCCCATCAGGCCCAAAACCATATCCCAAGCCACCCAAAATAAAAACTATGATTCCCAAGCCTGCCCATTTAACCTAAAAATATTTTTAATTAATATTTTTTATTAAAATATAAAGGTAAATAATATAAAATTCAAATACATAAATATATAAAAATATAAAAATATCTTATTTAATATATATTTCGAGTCGGGTTGTGCTTCAAACATAATTCCCAAGCCCGCCCATTAAACTAATCGGGCCTAATAAACAATCCCAAGACTATAAATAATGGACAAGCTTGGGCAGGCCCGTGGCCACCCCTAGATCCACTAGCTTCCAATGCACTATAGTAATGACCGGAGAAAAAAAGATCACATAAAAATGCATGTTTGAGAGTAAGAATCCACATCCATACAAGTTAAACATATACTACTGTCACAAGAAAGTTAACCAATCTATATCGTCTTTAAAAGTGAGAATGGCACAAACCACGAATTTTCTGAAACATATGATGTCCTAAACTTAGAAAATGAATTGATGAAAAAATATAAGATTTCCAGGGAAATCTTCGGCTAAAGGATAGAATTACAGCATTAAAATGAAAAACAAAGGTAGGAAAAGACACTCACTCTCACTAATTTTTGTGATTAAGCCTTCAACAGTTGTCACAACTCCACCCAATGTTCCACTAGCCAGCTCCAAGTCAAGCTCTGGGACTTTTACACTAGCAGTATCGGACTGATATATATCAAATGATTTTTAGTCAGCACATGAAGTCTTAAAGAAAGCATTAACATTTTGAGTGCCCCTCATCTTTTTTTTCTTCAGTATTATTGAGTTTCAAACATCCTTCGTTAGTTGCTGTTAGTTTTCATGAAGGCCACTTAAAAAATGTACACCAAAAAACAAATTTCTTTTGAGACACAGCTAAATGAAAAAGAAATCACGAGGCAATTTTTAATGCATTTAAGCTTAGATAAAACATGAAAAAAAAAAAGGGCATGTCAGGGATAATATACATTCATTCCGTCAAGCAAAACTGCTTACAATTTGTACATACGAATATAATAAAAGATGCTAAACAGGTCATTCCCCATCAAGTTATCTTTAAACCTCAAGCACTCAAATATTCGCTTGTTTTTTTCTTTCGAAAATCTCTCCATACCATTATATTCTGTTCACCAAACTCTTTGAAACCATCCATCAGCAAGCTTTCTCAACTTACAATGAGTAAGTGCATCCCTCATTTCAATCTGGGCGTCTGCTGGGCAGCATTTGGTATACTTAAATGACAAAAAATTCTCAAATTTATTAAGGAGAGGAGAAAAAAATCATGGCAACCAAAACAAAGAAAAGGCTATTTTGACAAAGGAAGGGTCATCCACAAAACTTGACTGGAAAAAAATCACAACCTGAAACACCAAGGATAACTATAAGAAAAAGCATCTCACCTCTGACAACATCAGATTTGCCCAGGAGAAATCTTTGCAACCAATCCATCACAACCCCAACATTAATCTTATATGAGTCAGATGATATTCCACAAGGAAACTATCATCAAGTCTCATAATTTCCTAGTAAAGAAGGAAACCACATGACCTCATGTTCTTATATAGAAATGGAGCTACTGGCCTACGCCTCTTAATTTGCTGCTATGCTGTAAACCTTTGGATGTGCCACTGAAGCGGAGTTGAACCACCCCAATAAACATGAAGATATCATCAATTTACCATTAGCTCAATTTATACGAAATTACAAGTTCACAATGTTTGTTGGATCCAATATCCCCTCCTGCACCGAACCCAAGTCCTAACCATCTATGCCGAGTTTCCAACTACATGGAACCAGCTACAAATAATGCTAGAAATTATATCATATCTGATGTCATATCCTCCATTAACATTTGACTTGGCCCAAAATAATTTTTCAGTACTGATTTGCTTTCCCCTCATAACTAATAGAATTATGAGTCATGACCATACCAAAGTAATTCACTAGTAATCCAGCTTTTTATCTATCTTCTACACAGCCCACTTATGAAATGAAAAGGACAAAACATAATGAAGAAGCCAAAATTTCAAAATTTTGGCACTCTTACCTTATTGTGTTTTCCATAAAGGGCATACACATTCAAATCTTGATATTATCAAGGAAGATTGTTGATCATCAAAATTCATTAATGATTCGTGTATTTCTAATACGTGATCATAAAACCATAGAATTCCTCAATGCCACACAAATATAGTTTAGCAGATGAACGTTTGGGTCTATGCCTAAACATCAAAAATATGATTAATGCCATCCCATTGTACATTGCAAACTCAATCAATTTGCCACCTCTAAAAGTTGAACACAAAAATATGGCTACTAGTCCTTGCAACGCATACTCAAGTACATCCTTAACCAGTGAATATCTCTTTTAGTTAAGCATGCTCTTCTCTACTAAAGTAGCATAATATTACCCATAACAGAAAGAAAAACAGAACACCTTGCAACTGTTTACAAAAGGTTGTTGACTTAAACAGACCGAGGCTGGAAACAAGAAATATCAAGTACAAAAGAAAATTTTGTACATTTACACTTGAAAGAAGAGCAAAGATGGCATACCTTTATCACATCACGGCAGAGATCATTAATCTTCTTCACAAGAACTGTAATTTGCTTTCCCTTTTCAGGAATGCGGCCACCAGGCTTCACCTGCAAAGCAAAAGCACATATCAGCAGTATATTGAAAAGGAGAAAAGTAAAGAATATATATTTAAGTGCAAACCTCAGAATTGCGGTAACCACAAGCATCACAAGAGGATGCCATGACAATCACTTCTTGGAAGTATGGAATATCTGTAACTTGTTAAGCTCAACAAACCCCACACAGAACTGTCTAGTTTCCAAACAATTGTAAATTTTGAGAAAAATTCTGCCTCAATAACTGCCTCTATATAATCCCCCATATGGGTTTCCCTACCACAAGCATCAATGGGCAGATCCAATTACTAGTTGTTCCTTGTTTTTCCTTTTCCCTCTTTTGGGTCCTCCTTGAAATAATTAATTGCTACATATTTATAACACAACAAACCAAAAGAACAGAAAATAGTATGGTACTTCTAAATTACGAGTTGTTTCCTAAAGCAGTCAGACTAAGCTTAATGACAACATATATTTTGAAGCAAGACACACGATAAGTAGTTACAACGACAAAAAAAAAAAAAAAATAGAAAAAAAAAAAGAAAACAGATAAAGAAGAAAAGATGCTTGCAACACAACCAAGAGAAATGACCACATTCATCTCCTATTCAGTCCAGTAGTTGATATAGAGCAAATGAGTCCTATGCAAAGAACAGATTTAAAAGAAAAGAGAAATTCGGAGGAGAGCTGGTTCAAAGCGCAGTTGATTTCAAAGATTATGATCAGGTGTCCTTAAAACGTTTCATTGGAGCAATCTAGCTGGATTTAGGATAGACTAGATTTTATGGCCCTTAAAGATGTTTTTGATAGTTTTAAGTCTTGTTAGCCTTATAGTACTTCATCTTGAAGTAATTTCTTCCGCAAGGTTGTAGTTGTCACCTAATTGTTTGTTGCCTCCTCAGTTTCTCACTTTCTCAGTTGTCAATGAGTTGTAACCTAGTTGTCCATACTTGTAAGCTAGGTATAAACTATCCAGTTGTAAGCTACTAGTAATCCATCAGTAAACTCCTAAAGTTACTTAAGAATAAACTGCTTAGATTTGAAGGAACATTTTTTAGCTCGGCTATGAATAGCTGATGGAGATCAGAGAAGTCAAATTATTAGGGTTTCTTAATAATTAGGAGTTTTAATAGGATTTGTATTTTCTATATATTTTTATTGTATTTGGGTTTGCTAATGGGCAATGCCTAATATGGGTATATAGATTGTTGGCTCTTAGGTTTAGTTGGCAAATTAAGTATACAAAACATTGTGTAATTTATTATGTAATTTTGCTGTGAGACATTGTGAGAGGTTGTTGGGTAGCTGCAAGAACTAAGTCTTGCCCGGGTGAATTGGGGTGGCTTTGAAGCAGCTTAATGTGCAATTCCAGGGGAGTTCGCTGGATACTTAGCAACTCACAAGAAATTTTCCAGTACACTTAGCGGCCTTGTCGCTGCCTTCTTGCCTAGCGAGAATTGTGTATGGGATTCCAGAATGCTTCATTGGCATCTTGCCAAAGCGAGAATAATGATGATGGGTCCAAGATTTTCCAGAACAGTTTGATGGGCTCTTGCTAGCTCCTTGTCCCGGCAAGATCATGAACAAAAGAGCACCCTGGCTCTCACTGCCTCCCACTCCATTCCAGATAAGGCACAGGAAAACTCTAATTCGAATTGGACTTGGACTAAAGTTTCCTATAAAGTATAAATAGTACGAATTCCAAAGCCTTTAAGAGCTCACAATACTCAAATGCATATTCAGAGCCAACTCTAGAGCCCTAAGAAGTCTTCCTAAACTCATTAGCAAGAGAAGAAGATCCAATATCCTTTGAAGCTTCGTCTCGGTGATGTTTCAAGACTTGGTTGATTGTGGTGTGGTGTTTGTTGTGGTATTCAAGCACAGGGGAATGGTGAATCGCGGTGCTTGAGCAAATACAAGTGAACCTTTAGATTTGTGGTATTTAATTGGATTTGGCTTTAATTGTACAAACTAGTTATCCAACAATTATTAGGGCTTGGAGTTTGGACTGGTGGGCAGTCCTGTGGTTTTTACCAGCGTTACGGTTTTCCATGATAAAATTGTGTGTCTAACTGTGTGGATTGCTTTACTTTCTTTTAGCATGGGAATTATGATTGGATGGTTGCTCTAGGATAATCAATCGGTTTGTTAATTGGAGTGACCCATACAAAATCTATCAAAAAGTGAACGTAAATCCAGAGTTTAGATTTTTCATATAGGGCACTGTGTAATGATTTTGTGAGAGTTATATGGCATATTGATTTTTTACAGAAATATAGCATCCTCTTTTGTCTATCCTCCTGGTTACTGTCCTACTTCAATCTTCCTGGATGTTGGGCCAGAATATGCACATAGGGAAAATAAAACAATGATTCATGAGAAGACTCTATATGAATTACTATCAAGAAGGAAGGATACTGGTGACGAACATTCTAGTGTCACATTTGGCGGCACAAGATCCACATGTTGATGGGAAAGTCATCACCTGTCCAGGCAAAAAAAAAAAAAGCAACAACAATGTGAATTGCAGATTCCCATTTCTCGAAAAACAGAAGATGTGAATTTAAAAAAATAAGAGGCATCCATTATTGATGCTTGTTCTGAAAAACAGAGAATATGAACTAAAAATTTATAGTGAGAGTCATGCATTATCCATGCTCATTCTGCAACAATGTTGCCCTATTTAGTAAAAATTCTACATTTGCATCATAAAAAAAAAAAAGAGGGGGGGGGGGGGGGGGGGGGGAGAAGGAACTCATCATAAAAAAAGGGGAGGAGGAAGGGGGGTGGGGGTTGTGGGTTGAGGGCGGAAGAAATGAATTCCAGAAAAGATATTGTACCTCTTCTGGTGCAGAGTACCGAAACAATGCTTCAGCAATTTCTGCACTATTACCCTGAGCAATAGCCCGATGACCAGCTGCTGCTCCAATTGATCCGTGCGGCTCTCTTCTAATTTGATCAGCAGTATTGTGTATTTCCTCTGATGATGCTTCATCACCAAGGTCTCCCACCTGTGATGGGTCAACAAGGTACCCCAGTGATGCTGCTTGCTCAGGAGTTCGTTCGTAAAACTTAATAATCAATGATGGATCCGGGGATGGAGCAAACCTATCAGGGATCAGCCAATACCCTTCAGAAATATAGAATGAAAGCAAGAAAGCTTTTAAATTAAGTGAAAAATAAACCATCTGTTAATATTTAAAAGCCCCAACATTGACAAAAGGGAGAACCACATACAGAAGAATTGACTACAACAGAAATAACACAATGAGGAGCAACTTGATCGAATTCTCCAGTGCTAGAAAATCAGACAGGAATATTATATTCTAAGGTGGTTTTCTTGAAATGACAGGGGGTCCTAGGAGGCGGTTTGGAGGATGTGCTCTCTACAATTCGAATACAATTCCATTTTTACCATCATCAGACCTATAGCATAACCTCAAAATGTTCTTTACAATTTTATAGAATTAAAGTTCTTTACAATTTTATCGAATTAAAGTGTTCACAAACGGTCACTTACAGGTTCTCAATGAAGCTGTTGCCAGCAGGATCATCAAGGATGAAGGTAAATGATGACTCTGCTTTTGCACAAGCTTTCAATTTTAGCAAGAAGTGGTCTATTGCTTCAGCTGTCCGAGGATCCGATTTCTGAAAAGCAGAAGATAGAGAGACAGGGATACTAAGGAGGAGATGGAAAAATGACCAGTGAATTCAAATTAACATGCACCTTTCGTTCTTCTTGAAGGGCCTCTAATTCATCCACAGCTCGTACCAAAATCCCTTCCACCTAGAATACAGACAGAAAACAAAGATAGTAATATAGAACAGAGATAAGCACCCAAGTAACCAACATTATGTGAAAAAGAATAACACAAGCTACAGATACAAAGGCTTTGACACAAAACTGCATAAAAGTTAAAAAAAAAAAAGTGTTTCTGTTCTAAATTGATGCATAATGTACCAATGACTTCGGAGGATATACTGAACTTTTACTTGTGAGTTGATCCAAGTCATCAGCATATAAATTATTTCTAAAAGCTACTCAAAAGTACCTACCTGCTTCATAATTCTGCCTGATGAAACATTACCAGTTTAATATGTCTGCATATCACTGTGATGCTGATAATGCAAAAAGGAAGAATGAATGGCCAGCTGGGAACAAAGAAAAAAAAAACACAACATGCTAGCATACACAGAGCAATGTGCTAAGTTCTTTCATCAAGAAGCGAAGTTCTCTCTTTAAATTAAATTTCCCCTCGGGTAATGCAAAGAGCTGTATAAAAATCATTCAGTAGGTTTTTGCACATCACATGTCATCCAAAATATTGAATAGAACATGGAACACTGAATCATATTAAGATCATAGAGGTAATGGGATATCAGGTATAGGTCATTAATCAGAGAATGATCTAAAGCAATTCCAAATGATGGGATGTGCTATATGTGATGCACCAAAAACAAAACCAAACAAAAGGAAAAGGCCATCAACAAGAAACATTGCCGTTGTGTTTCTTATCCCAAAACATGTATAATAACATGGAAAAGAGACAAGAAGAGGTTTCTTTTTTTATGCTAATGCAATTCTTTCTTTAACACTCCTAGTGGAAAGACCGAAATCTAATATCTGACAGCAGCAAGATCATATAAAGTTACACATGTGCAGGACGAAAGTAACCCTTCCAACCAGGTCAAATTGCTCATAATAAGTGGACAACTTGTGAAGAGGTAATTCAAAAACAAAAGCAGTAAGCCAGAATTATACAGAAGAGAATACAAAATTATGAGAGTATAAAGGAGATACCGTTGACAGAGATCCACGCTGAGCCTCCGGAGGAATCTCGAAATCCAGTTCAGGAATCTGCAAAAATAAATCTTAAAGAGTGAAAAAAAATGCAAATCTCTTAAATACAATAACAATTCAAACAAGTTAATGATAAGCATTGCACATAGGGAGGTCACACAAATGAAAAGTGGGTCATCACTCATAAATTGAGAACATATATGACATCAATATCTGTAAGTTTGAATACAAAAATTGAAATCTTCTTATATTAGATGGGTTTCCAATGGTCAGCAAGCATCCAACTATACTGCAAGAATTGTCTCTCGACATAAAAGGAAACCCATAGTCCAGCTTCCACCATGAAGTGCCATTCTTGATTCTGAACATGAAATGAAGCGGCCCTCCCACTTTCCTGCTGATGCACATCTTCCCTGTCCTCACAAATTCCCCCCACCCTTTTCCTTTCTCATCTATTTGACAAAAATAAGGCAAGATTTTGAAGAAGTTTTCCTATTCCCAACTGTAGGTACATGCACCTACAAGCCCACATGGCAGACTCACATGAAGCCAAGAGGAATACCATATATCAGCCATGTGTCAAGCCCCAGTGAGCGACACCCATACAGCCAAACCTAATCTCCCCCAAAAAGGTTGACCTAAGCTTGGGCTAAGATGGTGTGCATGGCGCCCCATCACGAGCCTATGCCAAAGGCCCGAGCATCCCTTGACTCAGTCAAGGGAAGACCTCCCTTGAGCACACACCATACTCCAGCTCGATGCAAAGCACCGGAGTCCTACAACCAAGTGCCCCACTCCATGCCTCGAGCCCTTGTGACCTCCTAAGCCTCCAAGGTTCCTCTTCTCCAAACTTCTTGAGACTTTACCAACGTAGGTTATGACCAGGACCTAGCGGCCCCTCCAGGGTCAATGAGACAACACTTTGGTCATGGAATGCCCGACCAACCATGATCCCCAGTAGGACCATCAGGGACTTGTGGATTGGAGGCCAAAAATCGTGAGTCCATCAAGGCACTCCTCCCTCAGAGATCTCCACTAGAAGACACCTAGAAGAAGACAAGTATTAATAACAGTCAACAACCTCTACAAAGCTGATTCAAACCTCCCAACCAACTCTGTGAAATTCAGTGATGCAGAGTTGACCTTCAAAGTGTCAAATTTGGCACAATGAGCCAGCCACCCTTGAACACCTGATGCCCTTCACAGGTTGGCTCGCTCTCCTATATTCTAATCACTATATAAAGGGGGCTTCCCCCTCTCTCCCCCACAAGAACAACCTGATGACCGATTAGACATAGCATTGCCTACTGCTCTCTCTCTCTCTCTCTCAAGGCCGCCACAACTCTCTCCCTTCAGCTCCTTGACCAAACCATCGCCATTGAGTAGGTGTCACAACTTCCAAAGGGCTTCAATCCACCCACTTGGACCCCAATTCTCCAAACCAAGATTAAAACAACGTCCTTACTAAGTGTAGCACTAAGAAAGCCGAAAGTCAGGTCTACACCCTCTCCACCCTACCTAACACTGTAGATTAACATGACCAACCTTAAGTAACAGCCTTTGTTATAAACATTTGATACAGATGTCAAAAGGCCACAGTTATATATTTTTAAATATCTCAATATGTTTGTCAGTTGATAAATTAACACCTCAAATGTACATTGATGAGACTTACAATTATAATTAAAACCAGAAGTGCACGAATGCTTGTTTGATAAGATACTAGAAATTATCACTCCCATTTAAGGCATACAAGTTATAAGTGAACCAACAATTACTACACTCAACCTCAATTTTTACTATTTTACATCATTTGCATGAATCATCCATTCCTTACAATGTCCTTTTTGGTCTTCCCCTCATCCTTGCAAGTTTATTTCACCAACGTAAAGCATGTAAGTCATCACTAATACCATAACTGCTCTTCCTTGCACATGGCAATTCATCTTAACCAATAGTAGTCATTGATGTACTTCAAAATTTTAGTGGTCCTTTCATATTTTTCCATAAATTTATCTTAACATCTTCAGTGACACTTTATGAACAATTATTTCCTACCTAAAAAAATATTCCACTCTGTGAAGTTTTGTGTATAGGCACTCCATGGTGCATAAATCAGACAATTCCAAAAGCATTCCTCTGGTTCATCAACATGCTTTTCACACTCTCCTCCTTATAAGGCAATGATCCTAGAATAACACTAACAGAAGTGCAATTTCATCAAACGAAATATGAAGATGACACAAGGGCGCAGCAAATGGATATAATTTCATCGAGCCCGAACTTTTTTTTTATTAAGTAAGAAAAGTTGACCAATACACCATCTTAAATTATTAGGAAAGTGCTCCTGATGTAAGTTCAAAGCTCAAATAGATGACATAAGAAGTTCAACGTTGTTTTGTTTTCATAAATAACAAACCCAGGAAGTTTCAATTCAAAAATTTTGTGAGTTCTACCAAAGAACAATACTTCGTAGACATGAAATATGAATTGCACAATCTAAAACATCGTGCATGTTCTCCTCAAAAAGGCCAAGAATTTATAAAAGGAAATTGGGGGAAAAAAAATTATGTTCCTTCCCTGAGCTTTCAAAGCCCCAAGATAGAGAAGTAAAAAACTAGACTAAACCTCACAAAATTTGCCTCTCAAGAATACCTTCAACATAATAGCACAATAAAAGCTAAATGGAAAAACACGATATTATGCTCTTATGCACTCTATGGTGCATATGTGACAATATCAATCATGTACGCTTGGGGAAAACCCAAAAAAAACACACGACAAACATGATTTCAACAATTTACACAGTTTGGTGTGTTTTCAACACCCATGGAGATGAGGAGGATCAATTCCACTTTGACAATGCAAGTCATTATCAAAATGAGGAGATTGTTGACTCCATGCCTTGATTTTGATAATAACAAAACATTGTGTTAAGGCCTTAAAACGCGATTCAAACTTGCGTTTTCATCTGAAAAGCTGGAAAAATGCATTCCAAGACTGCAATGCAGTTTTGAAGTGCATTTCTCTTTTGAAACGGAGCTTTTAAGGGGAAAGCTCGAGAAACTAGAAATTTACTTTTCTGACAATGCAAACCATTTGAGAAAACGCAATTTAATTCAAGTTTCAATCTTGGTGAACAAATCTCTCCATCTAAAATTGTTCGAAAAATCTTGAGTTCCTTACTGGAGAGATTTCAAGCCAAGGTTACAGTAACCACGCTTTGCCTCTCAACTCACACCATGAAACTGTTGCCTACCATGCTTTACGAGAATATGTATAGCCACTAAGCTGGTTGTATGTACATATGCCTATTAACCAAAATTTGAGGCCAAGAGCCCACTCCATCAGCCTCCGTGTTTTACCTTCCAGATTCTTCTAGAAAATACAAAACAATGGATATTAACTCAAAGAAATACCCACACATTGCAAACGTGCTCATCAAACACATCAACCCATATTCAACACTTTTGTGTTCATCATCGCATTATACCAGTAATGTAAGCCATTCTTAGAAGAACCATGACATATTGCCAAATACATAATAGATGTTATGGTCAGTTGCACAAACTAAGCACAGAAAATGAAAAGAAAAACCACAAAAGAAGAAAACCAAACGAAGCATATTGGACGAGGCATTAGTATCATAATATAAGTTCTCTTCTATACACATTCATTCCACAACAGAAAATAGTATATGGTGAGAAGAATTTTGTTTGGTTACCCAAAGGTTTTAATGGCGGCATTAGTAAATAGTAGCGTTCTATTGCTTCTGCAAAAATAGAAAAGAAAAAAATACATATCTGCAGCAATCAAACCAAGTCATATTGGAGAGTCCTGAGGCCTTAAAAACCAGACCTCTAAAACGTGATCTAAGGAAACATACACACACACACACACAAACACATGTTTACATTTCATAGTCAGCATGTATGATAAAAATTGACAAACCAGTATTTCTACCAAGTGGAGTTAAGGAATTATCTAAGATTGGAAGTACAAAATTGTTGATTTGAGTAATCTTAGGCTGGCCTTATAACCTAGCATCTTTAAAAATTAATTGGTAGTAAGTAAATACTCATACAGATCCCCAACCCCAAACAAATATAGAACAGCCATCAAAGGTAACTGTAAACACTAATATTCTTATTCAAACTTTCAAACCATCGGGCTGCCAATGCCTAGTTCATCCAGTTGTAATTCACTAATATAATGCCAATAGAAAAAAAATTGTAAATGAATAGAAGCATTGACAAAATTCTAAGTTACAACTGGAACCCAACAAATTACCTTAATAGTGGCTGTTTCAGATTTCACTACTTGCCGATTGAGCATCTGTCAGAGAAAATTGTTATGACATTAGCAAAAGTTTCTGTCTGTATATTTTTTTATATGTAAATAAAATTAAAGTAACAGTTTGTGTCTGTATATCATTTGCATGTAGGAGCAGCTGAAAATATATATTGCTTGAAAATATTCACAGCTTCATAATAGCTTCAATATAGCAACAAGATCAACAATGATGACAATGACAACAAGAACAAGAGATTAAAGAGCTTGAACGAATGTAATGGTTACATCTTGAAACATCAAGGAGTCATGGATGGTACTAGGAAATTTAAAATTACAAATAAGCCAGAAAGAAACCCCCTGCAGTCATCGCACGGTGAAGATATGGACAAGATGTGGGTGAGATTAATGGGACTTGTAGGGGAAGCCAAGCCATCATTGTATCAGTGAGGAACAAACAATTAGTGTGAATTACAAACACAAAGGAGAGAGAGGATGCCAGAAATGAGAAGTACAGTCAGTAAGAACATATTTACAATCAAATTATACTGAAGACTTAGGTTTTGATGAAACCAGGTGACTCGAAAGCATAAATTCAGAGAAGGCATAGTGTCCATAAAGACAAATATAACATCTTAGTATCTTATGAGTTACAAAGTAGGACAAGAACGTTTCATAAATTATTAAAAAGCTGTCAGAACTTGCAAAGGAATTTAAATACAGAATGAATATTTTCATAAATTTTTAAGAATGAATAAAACTTGGTCAATATACATTATTAAGCTATTAGGAAAGTGGTCTGGAATTAAGTTCAAAGCTCAAACAGACTATCTAGGAAGTTAAATTTTGTTTTTTTTCATAAGTAATAAACCCAGAAAGAGTCACATAACAACAGGGGAATGAAGAAATTAAACTGCATCACTATTCTTACAAGCAAAGTATTTTATTATGTTTTGATGGAAAACCTTAGTTTGGCTTGAGGAGGCATCTTTTTATTCCAATTATAAAAGCATATTTTGATATTAAATGCAACAATAGATAACCAAACGGTTTTCATTTCATAAAAGTTTATTTCACATGAGACAACCTTTTGATCACCTGAAGGAAATTCCAATTGGTAATGACAACCTCGTGGCTGGAGCTCACCAGCAAACTGCACTTCATTGTTCCTACAGATGGACCGGGCAGAAAACATAAGGGCATATTAGGACAGACCAACAACCTAAATATAATTAGATCCTCATGTCCATAGGGGTGTAAAAATAGCTACCTCTCACCACAATGTGGACACTCAAAGGCTGACAACAAGATCTGCAAGAAGAGAAAATTTTACTATTGAAAGAAACCTTCACATGCTTCTCCATAAGCTCAAGACAAGCAAATATATGAAATAAGGCAACATCAAGTGCACGTGTACGCGAGAGAGCGATAGAAAAACAAATAGCATCCACCTATCAAGGGGTGATTGTGAATGCTTAACCCTTCATAACACCAGGAAACTTTTTAGATAATATAGAACTAAGAACCATGGTACTAGTGATAACAATAGAATTGAAGTTAAAAATTTCAAACAAACAATATCCCACAAAGATGGAAAAAGCATACCTTTCTAAAGTGCGGAATTAGAGTTAATAAGAACCTTGTTGTACCCTGTTTACACCACCACATCAGACAAGTTCAGAAAGTCACGTCAATCTCTCATGATCTCTAGATGACAAGTGAATGCATATATAGTAAAAGCTCAGCAGATAACACTAACACAATACATCAAGCTAAGTTAGGGAAGAGTTTTTTCTTTTTTAGAAGTAAACTCAGTTAAGGAAAGATAGCCAGGTAACGAAGTAAAATAAGCAACAATATACATGATGACAAAAATTCAACTTGCAAGGGGTAATGTTTTGGTAAGTTTCTCCTAATCCTATACATTATCTTCCTTCTCACAGCAAAAGGGCAGACAGCCAATAATGTGACAAGACCCAAATTACATAAGTAGCAGTTAAGGTGTGGGTAATAATGACTTCTAGCACCCACTTCATAGAATGTCATTTCAAAGGTAACAAAAACAAAGATAAAGAAAAAGGTTTGGGAATCCCAGATGAAAAGGTAAAGTTCTTTTCCTTTTTTTTTCCCTTTCAGTGCCCATGTACTTCTTTCGACAAACCTAAGCAGATTATCCCCCTCATCAAAATCCTTGAAAATGCTATTTATATGGCAATTCTGTCTAATCCACTCCTGCAGTGACCATGTCATCAATTTTTAATTGCTTCCTTAATGCATTCTGATAGACTCACTCATGCTTCAGTCTGACTTAAAAGTATCCCAAAACGACTTTGAATTCAGCTCACTTGTCATTTTTGATATAAGGGGGGAAAACCTCAATTGCAATTGAGGTTTTCTGTTGACAAAATTTGAAT
This sequence comes from Euryodendron excelsum, assembly GCA_033060915.1. NCBI lineage: Eukaryota > Viridiplantae > Streptophyta > Magnoliopsida > Ericales > Pentaphylacaceae > Euryodendron > Euryodendron excelsum. The sequence goes on along the minus strand of CM065381.1, from coordinate 15,147,288 downwards.
TATATATGTCTTAAGATTGTAGATTCTACTTTACAGTTTCCTTTAAATCTGGAGACAGTTTGGTAATGCTTCGAAAAAGCAGACACCATTCTAGTGTTCCCCTTTACAATGGAGAAAATTAAATGAAGAAAATTATGAGAACAAAAAAAAGGGGGAAAAAAACAATTTTCTGACAGTTCCCATTTTCTAATGAACCTGGTTCTTGAAAATATTTTTAGCCATAGAAACAGGAGGTTTTCAAAATGCTGGAAACGCATTCTGTTAACATTTCATTGTTTTCTTGAACGCAAAAAGAGTTTCTAAAAAATGGTACAAAAGAGGCCCTTTTATTTGTTGATTTCTTTAACTATAGAGTGGACTCGATCCTTACAGCCGATGGCACATTCCCCCCAAACCCAATAACAGTCATAAGATACCTCTTCTAGCTCTGTGTGTGTGTGTGTGTGTGTGTGTGAGAGAGAGAGAGAGAGAATGGATACTGGACAAGAGATGGTTGGTTGGAACCTAAAAGATATTCTCAATTTTCTGAAAAACCACTTGAAGTTACATGGACACTTGATAAAAGTTAACGTAACCAGGTTGGACACAAGAAGACAGACAGTATGGGACATGCATCCTTGACATCAACTAATAGACACATACCTAACATGCATGCAGGTTAGGGAAGAGAGAGCATAATACTAAATCAATAGAAGTCTTACAAGGTACTTTCTGAAATGAGCTTTCCAGTCTTGTGTGCATTTTTAAAAGAGCAACATCCCCACGCTGAACACATACTAGGGTCTATAGGAGAAAATGATGGGACTTCAGCATCTTCTCCAATCTCATGTATATTTTTGGGTGCATGCTTTGGTTTTAAAGAATACCTTCTTAGCCCAATGGGCAAGTTAAGACGCAATGACACAAACCACGCGACTTCCCCTAGGCCAAGAGGTAGAGCCACCATACTGAAGTGGATTGGCACACACAGCGAGTTTTGTAGCTTGGGGGCTAGAGATGAACGCTTCACCACAGCACTACAACTCACGCTAGCCCTATTGCCTTCAAGCCAGTCCAATTAACCGAGGAAGGCTTCTCCAAAGGATGTTCTAGAAGTCTAATTACCCTTACCTACAAGGAAAGGTCTCTAAAGAAAAAGCTTCATCCCTGGTAAATTTTATTTGTGGTCTATCCTTATCTCCAAAAATATAGTTCAACCCCATATATGTCAGAGAGTGCTCTTCATATCCATCAGAATCCCTATCACAATAGGATGCTCCACCTCTCACCTAGTCATCACCATAGCCTTTGGTGCCATCTGATGTGTTTTGCTAGCTCCACAGTGAACCTTTCTTCTCTCATAAAACCTTCTAAAATTTTCTTTTGAGAAATTATTAAAATCAGTTTATCGTACCCCACAATACTACTACAACCAAAAATTAAATGAAGCAAGGCTCCTCACTCGGGCAATTAGTTTTTGGGAATAACTCCTAATTGCTGGTACATGTAGAACGATTTGCTTACTTCATGGAGACTTGAAAACTAAAAGAAAAATCAAAGACAACCAGTTTGTATAGGATGTGTTACACTAACCAAAATGGTGATTACAGTTGCCACATATTAAGTCACTTGGACGTATTGTAGCTGATACAACTCCTTTTGACTGCAAAATTTTGATTAATCTTCCCTGAGAATTTTCCGCAGTATTCCATGTTTTGATTCTTTGGTGCATAAATCCAAAAATTGCTTGGACTCAAGCATGGAAAACTATAACTAGTATTCCAAAGCTGCCCGAAAATTAGCAAAATAGTAAAGGGAGCATTACCTGCTGACAGAATTTAAGGGGCTATTTGATAAAACTAAAAATTAAGTGCTGAAAATATTGAGTATTGAATTTTGAGTGCTAAAATATTTGAATACTGCATTTTTAGCAGTGAAAATTTTTAAAATGAACATCTTGGAGGAGAATGAAAACGAAAACTACCTTTCACCAAGTGTATTCAGCAGTCAGAGATTAGCGAAGTCTCTCTGACTTAAAATTATGATTCATTACCAGTCTATTTTCCGATTTAAGTAGTAGACGGTTGCGCGTTATCACACACACACACACTTCTGAAACCACTATATGCATTCAATTTTGAGTGCCTAATTGTGTTATCAAACAGGGCCTAAGTGCTCTCTCAAAAGGAAAGCAGCATAAAATATTTATTGCATTTATGTTTTAGCAGGGAGCCAATTTCAAATCCCCTTTTGCTCCAGATTAAGAAAAAGAAAAGACAAGCCATCCAAAAAATCCTCATTATATCTTTATTTTTACTTTTAGTCTCCATTGAAATCTCAGCTTCAAGTTTTGGCTAACTATGAAGGCAAACCATGTTAAGTCAAAAAAAATCATACATTGAAACGGGGTAAATCAATAAATAACTGTAACAACTTTTAAAAACTAGAGTGATTTATGAGCAAAAAAAATGGTGTTGGTTGTTTATGCACTTAAAATAAAAAATATAAAAAACATAAAAAGTTCCAACAGGCATTACAACGGCTCATTCCTACAAAAGAAAAACTATACATAGTAAAATGATCCAGGTAAATTCACTCATTTTCATTTAAGTTCGTGCTTTAACTATGTTGTGATATTAATTGTGTTTAAGTTACAATGAAATAGCATTCGGGCAATAACAAATATTCTTTCAATAATCAATTCCAATAAGGTTTGGATTCAACAAGGAGTCCTTGATAAGACTGGAGCGAATTATGATTGATAATGGGTTCAAAATGGAGAAGAAAATTGATGCCTCTGCTAATGTTTCCAATCGCCAACTCTAAGTCAAAGCCAAATTCTAAACTAAACATTTTTCAAGCAATTAAATACAACAAACATAATGCATTGTGATAGCTTTCCCGCGTATAAAACCCATCAATTTATCACAGATATTAAATAATTCCATTAATCCAATCAAACATCATGAGAGTAAATAATCTATCTTCTAACATCGTTTAGGTAATGTTAAAAAATTAATGATATATAAATTATATTCGACATAGTGCTCTAAACAAGCATAAAGTTTCCAACTTTTGCTGTCAAATAACCCGATTTCTCATTTATTTATTTATTTTTACACTTTGCACCCTGCACTTTATACTAAATTCTACTTCAGGACCTTCACTTTCAATTGTAACAATTAAGCTCTTACATTTCTAATTTATTTTAATATCAATCCTATGCTAACTTCCGTTTAGAAAATAGTTAAAAATTCGCATGCAACAAGCACATTACCTATTTCGGGGGCAAAGATGTAAAATCATACTTCTTCCTAATAATCTATCACAAATTCCTCTTAAATCACTCTAAAATTATGAGTGTAATCAATTTTGTGATATATATCTTGTAATTAGGTTTCATATAAAAAAATTTTAATTCAACTCACGTGCAATATATGTGAGTCTTTGGGATGAAAAAAAATTAAATTTTACATATTTATCTCTTAAAAAAAAGGCGATGTGGTGTCACATACAATTTTTTTGTTAATTTTTTAAACAGAAGGTTAACATTGTAACAAATTAGAAATGTAATGATTTAATTGTTACAATTGAAAGTGAAAATTCTGAAGTGAAATTTGGTGTAAAGTTCAAGGTGTAAAGGTGCAAAGTGTAATTAATTCTTATTTTTATAAACAAACATCATTAAAATCTAAAAAAAATTATGAAATTAAAAAAAAAAGGAAATATATTAGGATGATTAACTATAATTTACATATGTTCTTAAAACTTCCACATTCAAATTAGACATATCATGTAGGATTTTTAGGTTTGGCACTGTGATTCAAAAGTCACAAATCACCCTTAGCAGATACATTATAACAACTGTTTAAGACAGACAATGCATATGTGTACGTATACATTTATAGAGAGAGAACATACGTTTTCGCCGCAACGCATACAAAGGCTTTCGACCTGGTAAAGAGGAGCGTCAGTATCGTCTGTGGAGATAGCTTCAACCACTGATCTCACATCCGCAATTGAGTCTTTATTCGTTTCCATCTTTTTGTGTTTTCCTGAAGACAGGTAAAATCAGGGGGACGAAGCTAGGGTTTCTGTCTAGTCTTTAAATTCTCTGGCCGTTGAGAGGTCAGAGGTGTATATTAATATATGTAGGTATTGTGACTATTGTCTAGAAGAGGTGAGAAGTTGTGAGAAGAAGCTTGAAATTTGAGAGACGGGCGAGAAGAAAGGAATATAGGTAAGGCGTCGACGGATCAATGTCGGGTCAGCGGGTTGAACCGCGAAGCCATGCTGACGTTAATCAATCATTGTCACTCTAATTTTGTCAATTTTGTCTCTTATCTTTAAACATTTATTTCTTTTATTTGAGTCGTGCAACTTTCAATGGCAATCGCAAGAAAAAAAATGGTACAGTAATCGGATTTTTTTTACTCAATTTTCATCATGGATAAAAAATATGTACCAGTACTACTTTACCCTTTTAACTAAAAATCATTATATTGACACTTTCTAAAGAGTTATAATTTATTTTTAACATTTTTTTATCATAAATATATTTTGTTTTTGGTTAACAAATGTGTTATTTCAAAATTGCTCTTAATATTACACGTGAGAAAGGTGTGCATCGGTGAGGTCAAGTCATATTGTACCAAACTCATAATCAAACCGAACCGATCTTGATAAGTTATAGATTTTGGGACCAATTCTAAATCCACCATCCAATGAAATCAAATTGAGCAGACCTAAGTCAGCTCAAATTGACTCTATAGTACGATATAAAGTTGGTTCAGGTCTTTTGGGTCGAGTCCCCTCTTTTGTATGAAATTTAACTTGTCCACTTAAAAATTAAATAAATAAATAAATAAGACTCAATTTCTCGAGCTTTTTGATTATTTTGTCCACCCCCAAGATGGAGCAATAACTGATAGTCACAAAAGTAATGTTCATTGGATGATTTGCACCTTTTTTTTAGGCATCTAAAACGCTTACAACCTTTCAAAGCCATAAAATCTATCTTTTTCTCTTTACTCAATATAGTAATATACAATTTTGGCCAAAAAAGCCCTCAACTTTAGAATTTTAAAATTTCATGGTGAAAATGTAATAATTTGTTTTTTTAACACATTTGAGGGCCAAAGCTACAGGAAAGGAGATGGAGGGGAGGGTAAAGTGAATCATAGTTGAGGATTAAATTGTAATTAATTCGTAACTTTTCTCACCTATATTAAACTAAATTGTAGGACTACATTGATTTACTTTTAAAAGTTGAATGGTTTAAAATGAATAAATAAAAATTGAAGAATAATATTAAAGGCTTAAGCAAATTTAGAAGGACAAAATAATATTTTAGCTATAAATAAATAAACAGAGGCAAAAAAAAAAAAAAAAAAACTCAGTGGTAATGTAGCTTCACTCTATATTATGTCTTCATCTCATCACTTGAAAGATGCTCAAATAATGCAGAATTATTTGCTTAGAAGTTCATCCAAGTAGATCTCAACTGCATTATTTAATGACAAATGTTCACTATAATAGGTAAATACACACTAATGTTGGGCCAATATATTAGTTAATTAGTATTTTTTCATTTATTTATATCCTTATTACGCTTGCGCTGGCTCATGTACAGGTAGTATATAATTTAAAGAAAATCAAAGTAAATTAAAGAATATCAGATAATTCAAAATTTGAAGTAAAATATTTTCAGCAGTTGGTTGGAATTTGGCCATCTAATTACCAATACAAAACAAAGGAATCCAACCATTTATTCTAAAATGTTTGCAAATTTAAATGATACATATATACACACAGATCAAAACTTATATTTCAGTGATGTTTAAAACTGGATGGAATACAAAATATAAACCTTCAATTATTGTAAATTACGGAGGTTTTGTATTATTTAGATTGAGAGAGAAATGTTTCACTATTAGAGCCAGATAGATCCATAATATGCATGTCATTCACTGTATTTTTTACTTAACGATGATGTTTTAAATAATAAACGAAGTGGGCTTTTCATCATATATACTAGGTTTAATTGTCACCCACATATGAACGTGGATATTATTCTCTTGTCCAAGCAACGAGAATATTTATTTTTGGAAAGTAAAATAGAAATACACCACGTAATTCAAAGCTGGACTTAATAAGAGAGGTACGACATAAAAAAACATTATTTAGGACTCGTTTGATAAGACTTTTTGACCTAGTTTTTTTTTAGTTTATAAGCAAAAAAGTTAATTTTTGAAGCTTTGTTACTTTTTGTTTTTTGCTTTTTTATTTATTTATAAGAGCAAAAAAATTTTAACTTCGTTACTTATAAACCAAAATAACTAAAAAAAAACTACACCAAACCTATCCTTAATTTTCACTTTAACAAGCAAAATGCAGTACTAGTCATTATTAAAATCTTTTGGAACTTGAGTAACAGAAAGAAAAAGAAAGCATGGGAAAAATACAAAGCATGATATGGTGGTGACCTTCTTGTTTTAAAGCTTTATAAAAATTTAACAAAGAAGAATAGAGGCATATGCGGGGATAGCTCAGTTGGGAGAGCGTCAGACTGAAGATCTGAAGGTCGCGTGTTCGATCCACGCTCACCGCAAACTAAAACAAAGAGTTTTCTTCACAAATTTGCTCAACACAACAAACCAAATTTACAAGCACTCATAATCCTTTTCAATACCCTGATTGTTTAATTACTTGTCTGAGCCCTTGGACTTGGGGATAATTGTTGATAAGACAGTGAAAAACAGACTCTGACTTTGTTAAATGGGTCTAAATTACCACCAAAATGAAGGTCAAAATGCTAAATTTGCACAACGATTTATCCCAAAGTGTAATCTTTATTCGAGGACAAATGCTCTACAAAACAAAACGCACAGCCGAAGTTCCAAGTTTTGTTCCTTCTGGCAGAAAATGTTCCAAGCATGTTCCAAGTTCTCTGTTCAATCATTTCAGGGGAAGAAAAAAAAAAATCAATTACTGAATTCACATTATGGATTGATAGCATCAACATTTAAGCTTTTGCAACACAACAAATTTGGAAAACTGTTTAATAACAAGAAGAAACATCCATATGAATTATCTGACAGTCCACATAGAAACCCCTGAATTCATCGTCGTTAAAGCATCTGAAATGCTCCGAAACTCTACATCTTTGCTTGAGGAAGAAACAAATAGCAAATCAGGGCTGGAAACCATTAAAAGAAATCAAATTCAAGATAATTATCTGAAATTTTCTGATCAGGATTAGCTATGACAGCAGCTTTTTCGCTGGTTGATGCTGCTGGGGCAGGAATACGATCAATTTCAACCGGCATTGGGATCTCAGGCGGGCTTGCACAACGAATCAATGCCCAATTCACACCTTCGAAGAAAGGGTGTTGTTTTATTTCTGTTGCACCTCGTTTGTATGCCAACCTATGCTGTGGTTCTTTCACTAGCAACCCCCTTATCAGATCCCTTGCTGCAAAACTGACGACGGGCGATTCGGGGAATCGCAGTGGCTGACCGACAACATTGAACAGTGTGGCCCGATTTCCTGATCCCTTGAAAGGAGTTTTACCAAACATTAACTCATACAAAAAGATACCGAAAGTCCACCAATCCACCGCACTGCCATGCCCTTCGCCTTTTATGATTTCAGGCGCCAAGTACTCATGGGTGCCGACAAATGACATTGAACGTGCCCCTGTCGGCTCAGCAATAAGCTCGGGCAATGGGCTGACTTGGTTTCCGATTTCGTTCTTGGGTTTCCGCTCTTTCTTGGATTTACTTGAGAAGAAGCGAGGGGTGAAACAACTTGTTGGGACAACACATGATGGCTGGATACAAGAGGGTTGAATGCAAACAGGTTGAACACAATAAACAGGGTTCTTCCGCAAGGGTTCTGTCTCAATGGATGAGGACCTGACTAGTGTCGGGCTGACAGTGCAGCGGAGAGAGAGGTCGAAGTCAGAAAGCATTATATGTCCATCTTCCCTCACAAGGACATTTTCTGGCTTGAGGTCACGGTAGACAATCCCAAGCATGTGGAGGTATTCCAGAGCAAGGAGGACTTCTGCTACATAAAACCTGCATATTGGCATTTGTTAGTTTGATGACAACAAAATGCTAACAGAAAACAATGAAAATCTTGACAGAACAGCAGACTTGTGTTTGGTGCATACAAGTGATGTGATATAAGAAGAATGTAACTTGTTAAGAACTTGGGTTTGCGCAGGGCATTCCTGCTTACATACTCTTGGTTTTCAGAAAGAAAAAATTACTAGCTAATGGGACAAGCCAAATAATGAGTTACTCCATGTCAGACACCTCTCTCCACCATTCTCCTATTATCCGACTCCCATTTCTCCAATTCAAAGATGCCCAACTCCCCATCCCATTTCATAGTCTAACTCAGAGACTTGCGGTGTCCACAACCTCCATTCAAGTTAGAGTGGAAGCAGAAGGGGTTTATTGGGCATACGGATCGTGCCTGGCATTGAACTGTTTTACCAGAAGTCCAATCATGACAAGTCTATAAAGGAAATGATAAAATCCTTGGTAATGTTTCCACTGGAGTGAAACCAGCATTTCCAGTTTACAGATATTGAATCTTCAACTACAGAGCGCCCTCCCCATGGCACATGTGAATTTTGTTTTTAGATTGAATTGCTACGTTCTAAGTTCATCATTTTTTGTATCTAATAACTTTGTCAATTAGAATCTAAAATGTCATTTCGCAATTAAAAGTTAAGTTGACCAAATCCAGAAACCTTAATAACTTTTCAAGTAATAGGGACGACGACACAAGGGTCAATACTAATTATAGAGGACTTGTCTACTTGTCTGAAACAAAACCCCAAATAGAAAAATTCATGTCACGAGTGTCAATGTCTAAAATGCAACTAACACATATGCATGCTGATCATTCAATATGGCAAACGATCTCAAAGATATGCACCCACCAACCCCATTTGAGAGTTAAGAGCAAAGAGAAAAGGGAAGCAGAAACACAAGTGTGCTCATCTGGATGTGAAATATCAGACACAGCAATCCGTATTTTGCTCCCTGAAGCAAGAGTATGAGCATTATATTCCAGGTCAATAGTCCCCTGACATGGCCCTAAGGTGCTCGTCTATCATTTTTCTTTTGTTTTACATATCTCAGTGCTTATGCCAGACACCTTTTAATGATGGCCTTCTTTCTAATTCTGATCGATTTATGTTTTTCAAAGCAATACTTATTGATGGCCCTTTGCATATGGCAACATAGCCTATTCTAAGTATGAGCCAAACAAGAATGTTCCACAGAACAAAGGACTTACTTAAGAAAGAATAAAACAAAAAAGAAGGCCTAATCTTAGTGCCAATGCCAACTTCCAACAATAAGGGCAGCTAGGACTAGGAGGGATAGAATGGGTACAAATCCCTTTACACTTCTACAGTATCTCTGCCACCGTCATTCGGAAGTGACTAGAGGTAGGATTACAAATGACGAGTCCTAAGTGCTGTAAGTGTCCACACCGAGCTCAGCTCAATTTTACAATATTCAGGCTTGGGCTCAGACTTGCCACAAGCTCAGCAATTCAATCAATTTCAGCGTGCAAAAAATATGAATAGCACATTATAATTTAGTCCCATGTCCCCCTCATATTGCCCTGAGGTGGTTCTATCAGATTTTGTTGTTTCCACAAAATTTAATGCTTATGCCAGGTTGCATTGATTGAAGACCCTTAAATAAGACCAGAAGTAATTATCCCACGTAAGCCAAACCAGAACATTTAACAAAGGTGAAGGCCACCAAAAGAAGAAGCTGAGCACATATCTAGAAATAGCCAAAACACAGAGGCAAGTGCATGAGTTCAGCATCGAGGGTTCAACATGATTTTATGTCAAGGCCTATGCAAAGCCCATACCTAACGAGATACCCTCAAACCATACTGAAAGTACCAGATTTGAAAATTATGCTTAGATAACTGATGGGGAAAAGAGGATTTAAATAACTTGGAGCACATCTAGTCGCCAAACTTGAAAATGCACCAATTCGTTACCAAAAAAAAAAAACAAATTAAACAGAAGAGGTGGGAATGACTGCGCAAAGCAGAAAAGGGGTTTCCATGACATACACAGATGAAGCTTTCCCTTTTTAAGCTTTCAACCTTCCACTAATTTACCAGCTTTAGCACAGAAAGACAATGGCATTAGCTGACTACTAAAGCTAATTGATGCATCTCGAGCCTCCACAAAATGAAAAAATGGCTAACAAAAGGAGAGAGAGAGAGAGAGAGAGAGAGAGAGAGAGAGAGAGAGAGAGTCCACAACTTTGGATGATACATAATCCAATCATGCTAGTTTCTCGAACTTAAGAAAAAACCTTAAAATATTCAAGATCAGCTTGCTTCCCCCAACCCCTTTCCCCTATTTTGCATTCAAATACAATACCATGGTTCAAAAAATGAAACTAAATATGGCATTCAGTGGAATGCATAAGTACCTAAATATGATGACCCTACACCACATACTCTTAGGTTCATAATCAATTTTTCACTTCAAACAAAACAAAACAATGATTCAACAACACTTATTTGGAAAGGTGAAGTTTTAATAAAGACCACTGTTATGCTATGAGAACGGTACCACGTACGAGAATAAAGACATCAATGGACTTGCTAAGATTCAGGAAAGTACTATAAAAAGTGGGAGACTAGAATCCAGTTTAGAACACCAACAAAAATCAAACAGCCTTATTAGGAAAGTAAGGAAATTTGAAAAAGAGTTGGAAGAGTTGCTTCTAAAAATTGACAAATGAACATCATCCGTGGAAATCAGATTTATAACAATTTAGTGGTCCTATTGGGGTACGAGTATGTGGGATGATGACAATTATATATTATTGTTAAAAAATAAGATTTGAGACTGAAAAATACTAAAAATTATGAGAAGTGAGTTTCTAGAAATTTTCCACAATACTTTTTGAGAGTTTCTGACAAAATTCTATAAAGTTTGTTAAGAGTTTTTGAAACGTTTCCTATAAGTTTTTCTGAGAGTTTCGCCTCTGTTTGAGAAACAGTTTCCAGGAGAAGCGATTTTCCTGTCATCATGAGAGTTTTCTGGTACTACCTATGACTGAGACACAGGAAGCCGATTAGTGACAATTGCCCCCGGAAACAAACTACCAGTGAGAATAGCCTTCCAATAACTATATCCGGCAACATTTGATCGATGATGATTGCCTTCCAATGACTCTAATTGGAAACCAGTAATTGGGGACGTTCGCCTTCCGATGACTTAGACCGGAGTCAAGTGACCATTCAGAATCCAACAATACATTCACCTTCTGATGACCTAAACCAGACACCGGTTTAAGTCATCGAAAGGTGATCTTCGCTGATTGCAGGTTTCTGGTGTAAGTTATCGGAAGGCAATCACCCTCAATTTTCAGATCACGGTAAAGCTCATCAGAAAGCAACTGTTATCAATCCCAGATTTCAGTCTAAGTTATTGGAAGGTGATCTTCACTTATCACCTGTTTCCAGAAATTGGAAGGTGATCGGCTGTTTCTGGATCAAGCCATCAAAAGGTGATTGTCTGATTGCCTGTTTCTTATCTAGGTGATCATCACTGATAGTCAGTCTCCTATGTCTCAGAGATCACAAATCTCCGGCTAGAGGCTTAGCTGCAATAGGGGTGCAAAATGGGGTTTCAACAGTATATATGTGAATAAAGATGTTCAACACTACACCGTTTGCTATGAAGCAAACTTCAGAATTATTTTGATTCATTTCTGTAAATAGATAAAAATAAATTTCTTTTGATGCATATTATCTCTGGGATAAGTGACTAGAAAGGCTTACAACATCAAACAGAAGTGCCACAAAACCAGTTTGGCATCCTCACAAACATATCAGATATAGAAGCTGTAATCATTTTGTTCTTCCCCTTAGTAGATAATTAAGTAACAAATCTATCACCTCCCTAAAGTAATTGAAGGATATTTCAAAGACAAGAAGAAAATCTCCACATGCTTTTCATTGGCCAAAATAAGTCATATGATAGCATTTGTTTGTAAAGATTAAACATTGCAGGTTTTGAAAAGATATGAATATCCAGTAATTGTACCTACCATCGTCTACAGACAACTCCCATATAGAAAGACTTCAGTTCAAGTCTTTTCAAAATGAGATGTTCTTACTTATATATAAAAAAAATAGTGTGACTAGAGCAAGGACGAATAATGAAAGATGTGAAATTTCTATCATGATAGACTAACTTTAGGGGTCATCATTAAGTTTTTACCCTTTCTTCCATATTATAGATGACATTATATAACATGTATAATAAGAGCGCCCATGATGTATGGTATTAACTGGTGATTTGGTTAATCTGATGAAATAAACCAGGGATAGATGCCAAATAAGAATTTTGGAGGACATGCCTTGCAATCAAATGTTAAAATACAAGACTAGAATTTTACACTGTACAGTGTTTGATCCAATTGAACATGAACTGAAGAAGTAGTTAACATGGCCAATAAAGGGTAATGAAGTGTGGCCATCCACATTATCTTGCTAGCTTGTAAAAAACAAAGAGGACATTACCCATAGAACCAAGCATTATGAAGAAGAGAAGTGCTCTGGCAATGTTGCCAATCAGCGTACATTATCGTTTCGTCTTATTCGAGGGGCAATGTAGAAGAGACAACTTCAAGAACAACTGAGCTTTGCAAGACAAAATGGTGGAATATTAGACGACCTTGTTCATAAACAAACATGATAGAGGCTCATACATTGAAATAGATTGTCTGTTTGGACAGGAATTATATGTGCAAAAGTGCAGGTGAAAGCGTGAACCATCTTCTTCTCCATTGTTCCTTTGCCAGAGAAGTTTGGAGTTTGATATATTCACCATTCGGAGTGGAATGGGTAATGCCCAGGTCAGTTAAAGGTTTGTTAGCCTCATGGAGCAGGGAATGCTCTAGGGGGAGAAAATTCAAGGCATGGAAGACGGCCCCTCTTTGCTTGATATGGTGCATTTGGAGGGAGAGAAATCTGAGGTCTTTTGATGCCGTTGAGAGTTCTACTTTGAGCGTTAAAGGAAGGGTGCTTGCTACCCTTTATTTTTGGCTTAAGGAAGACTTCCCTTTTTCCTTAAGTTCTTTTGTTGAGTTTTTGGGGGAATTGTGTATCCCTGTTGATATTTAGGTTTTTTTGGGGGTTGCATAGCATGGTGTTTTTTTATTTTTGTTTTTTGGTGTATAACTCGTGTGTCCAGGGTTGTGCCCCCTTTGGCGCTTTCAAATATACTTTTATTTATCTACGAAAAAAATACATTGAAATAGAAACGAGCACATTTGTGACAACTATTGGTAGTAATAGAAAGTAGTAACAAAGGGGACAACTTGATATGGAGGAAAAAGAAAGAAAAAAATAAAAGCAACAAAGGCCAATACTGCCCTGGTGAAAATTAGTAGTGAAAATAAAAAACCTAGATTCCACAAAGTGCAAGAAGCTAAGACATGAAAAACATGGGTTGGGTTGCCCCAGAAAGAAAAAGAAAATGTAGGCATGTGACTAGATAATTAGAATGCCACTAGAGAATCATGGAATAAAAGGATTCATGGTCAATCCCAACTGGATGATTCAAGGACTTAAGATAGAGCATGAATTCCAACAAACAGTGCAGCTCAGCTTGTAAGAAATGCGAGATTCTCCGAAAAGTTACACTGGCAGGTACAAAATCGACCTGCAGACCAAGTGCAGGCAAGCAAAAATCTATCAGAAGTTCTTTTAATGTATTGGGATTTGGTATGCAAATGCTCTCACATTATTTATCAGGTAACCTATGATGTGGAAGCTTTTCTATTGCAGAACGTCTTTACCAAGCAATCCTGTACAGTGCCTATTTTAGAAGAGAAAGTTTCGTGTAATTCTGTACCCAGTTGTAAAATACTTAGTAACTCTACACCATGTAGCTTCATTATGTTGACACTTACAAGAGCTTTGGTGAAGTTTAAATAACACTAAGCTTTAATCAGACTGAAAATCCTCCTAAGAATCTATACCACCAAGATGAATCAAAATCCAGCTTCCAGGGGAAGAACTAATAGGCAGTCTTATAAGCATATCTCTGGATAACTGAAAGAACATTAAAAAAAATGTTGAGAAACATTCTACCAAAGCATGCACCACAATTATCTCAAAGAGTTAAAGACACTCAATTAGATATTAGCTATACTGAGTTCACAGATAGGGACAAGGCTCATACTTAACAGCTTGTTCAGTAAAATGCTTTCCTGGTTGCCTCTGCCGAAGTGTGTGCAGGTCACCTCCTGGGCAAAACTCCATCACCAAACATGAGAATTTGTCTGTCTCGAAGTGAGTGTATAAGGTTGGAAGGAAGGGATGGTCCAAAGACTGTAGTATCTCTCTTTCTGTCTGAGCACGAAGCAGCTTCTTGCGGCTTGCTAGTGATGCTTTGTCCATGACCTTCATCGCAAAATAACACTTAGTGCCACTCAACTCTGAAAGATAGACACTTCCAATATCCCCACAGCCCAACCTCTTTAGCAATCTGAAATGGCTCAAACCCAAGAGCCCATCTTTAGCTCGGACAACTTGGATGGCTTCCCACCTTGAGTCATTTGCCTTATGAGGTCTGTTAATACTGCTACTTAAGCTGCTACAAGTACTTTCATCACTTACATCAGTGCTTGTGCTACCTCTGCACATACTGCTCTTCCCGCTCCCAACAAAATCAGCTCGATCGCTAATTTTAGCACTTCCGCTAGTCTTCGCAAGGCTGCTGGTCCCATCATTAACTTTAGCAGAAGCTGAGCTATCCTTCACAGTTCCATGATCTGATGCTTTCTTTTCCTGATAAGCTCCACCCTCAAGTGAACCCCCAGTATCACTGACTGGAGGACTTACATTTATTGGTGCTTGTTCCAAATCACCCAAAGATATGCTTGAAACTAGTTTTTCCGCTAAATCATTGGAAGACCCCTTTTGTTGGGAATTCAGTGATTTCTTGTCCTCTGTTGCTTCCTTGCTGACCTGCTTAGTGGCAGCTTGATGCACACTTGTAGGTAATTTTTTGGGTGAGGGTGTCAGAGGCTCTGATTTACTTGTCTTTGAAACCTGCAAAGCTGAAAGCCTGCAACAATTTCCTTCTAATGTTTGATTACCAGTCATTTTTCTCTGCTTTTCCGGGGAAGTTTGGACACAAGATTTTGAGGCCATTGAAAAAAGCACAAACTCCTTAATTAATCAGACTGAACTAACCCATTAATCAGCCTCCAGGTTTAATACATGGCTCTCTCCATTATCCACATCAATTCTACTCATCTCGAACTCCATCAACAAACAGAAGGTATCTACAGTAATGAAGAGAAGAAAATTACAAATACACATAACGTATGCCCATTGCCAAGACAAATATCGGGTTTGAATCAATGAACACCCAGCTCTACATGGCTCACGTAATGATGAATCCAATGACAATATTTCAGCAAATATTCGGGGGGAGGGGGGGCAAAAAATGTTCCTCTACCAAATCCACAAATTCCAGGGATGAAATCATAAACCCAGATCAAGACAGTATCACTTCTGAACCAAGTAGATCTAAAATTCATCTTGGCTCTAGAAAACCTACTCAAAGTTTGAAACCTCTGCTCAAATGAATGAAAATTCAACATTGAATTAAACAAGAATAATGAACTGTAAAACAAATCCGTTAAAAATAAGATATGTAAGTGAATAATGAATGCTAACCAGATCAATTGTTATTTCCAGAAAACAATCAAGATATCCACCAGAAAATAAAACATCATTTATGTACAAGAATCACAATCCATCTACCTCAAAATGCAAATATTTCTCCCACGAAAAACAAACTTGCCATAGATTGTCAACCTTTAAAAAAAATCGATTGCAAGGAAGAATCACAACAATTCACACGCGAAATGTAGTTTCTCAATAGCTCTTACTGATCATCAAACACCACATAACAAAGGATAAGAACAAACCCATGAAGATAAACAAGAGAAAAAAGAGAAGGGTCGATGAAAAGTAAAAGATCTTGAGCAGAGACCCACCTCTTCCGATGGAAACCCTACCAAAGGATCTAAAACCCCACAAAGACCCAGATGCTAAAAAACAAATTAGAGGGCATAGAGCAGCAAACCCACAAAGCAAATCGCAGGACCAGTTCAAAAGTACAAGTAAAAGAAGCCCAAAAAGAGTACCTGGAGGTTACAAAGATCAGAACTTTAGGGTTTTGCTTTAGCAAATGTAATTAAAAAAGAGCACCACTGTTGGGAGAGATAAAGGCAGTGACCGCCTCCTACTATGTGTGGAGAGAGACGAGAAAGAGAGGAGAGTGTTATAGAAAGAGTTGGGTATATGGTGGGCTACCCTGGCCTGGTACATTGAGAGAGAGAGAGAGAGAGAGAGAGAGAGAGAGAGAGAGAAAACATGGGGGTCAAAGCTAAAGTAGAGCTTTTCACGTTCAATAATTTTCATTGTATTTTTTTGTCCAAAACAGAAGGGTCTGAATAAACACATGGGCCTTCCAAGGCTCAATCCTGTCTGTCATGCTTGCACATTTTGAGTTTCCCATTTAGGGCTTCAACAAAGTTGAAAATGACCTGTTTTTGTCCTTGGTACACTATAACCCATTAGTGGTCCCATGACACCAAAAAAACCTGCTTTGCTTTTAATAATCAAATTTATTAATAGGTAAATGGCCCAACTATATTGTTAGGTTAATAATTGATGTTCCTCAACAACCTTAAAAACCAAAAACAAAAAAAAACAAAAAGATTTAATGATCGCATCGGATGAATGAGATTGTACCATCGAGTGGTTGAAATATAGGTTTAGAAAGAGGTCAGGTTGGCAAATAATTTAATTTTATATACTATCATAATTTAACCCAACTATATATTATTAATAAAATTATTTTTTGGGTCATTTGGAGCGGCTTACAAATTGACTTACTTAAACAGCTTATTATTTTTCTATTAACATATTTTTTTGGGTTTTGGTAAACAAGTCAAAAGCTAGGTTAAAAATTCCACAAAAGTAAAAAATTAAATTTTGGTTATAAAAGACTAGTGAAAAAAAAAACTAGTTAGTAATTTGATTTGAACAAGCACTAAAATCCAGTTTTCCTTTTAGTTTGGCTGTCAATTGGGGAGCATTAAAATTGTTGTAACTTTTTTTAAGGTAATAAGTATCTAGAATTACAGATTAAACAAAGACCTTATCTAGAATTAAATATAAAATAATGTTGTATATTCGCAAAGCTGTTTTTGAAAAAGTAATGCATCAACTGTTTTCTACCCTAATATTATGATTACCCCTTACCTAGTGAAGTTACATTGCTAAAATCAAATTAAAGACTTAGTTCAGATTTTTCTTCTTTCAAGTTGTAAATAAAAATAAATTTGTGAGTTTTTTTGGCAGCAATAAGATTATTCCATTGTGACCTTAGACATCATATTACAAAACACAGAAATAGTCCATATACGCTTATGTAAAACTGTATAACGAGAGTCTCATGCATTGAGATACTTTTTTCAAATGTGGGTAATATCCCTGCTATTTCTTATTGCTAGGACAATTACCCATTATTTCTTGTTGTTAGGACAAAGTTGCTATGCAAATGGGGGAGAAACAAGAAAAAGCATATGGATTCCCGATTCTTTGTTGGTATTTACTACTCTTCTTCTTTGTCTCTCTTGACGTGAGTTACAAAGTCACAACTTGCAGCATAAAGGTCAGTATAACCTTGCATTGGTGTAATTCTGTTCATCCTCAATGAAAGCATCAAAGTTGACAATTATCAGAATTTCTAATTGCATCTTCTGCAAAAACTCTCAGACTACAAATCAATTACATAATTGATTTACTTTAGCGTGGGCTGATTCTTTGTACCATGAATGACTTATGACTTAAGTTTCAGTCACTTGATACTAACATGAATCCATGCCCAAAAGAACAACGAAAAGAAACAAGCTTGAGCTTTAAGACAGCAAAGAAATAGATTAACTTTGTAATCCCAGAAGTTACTGTTAAATAAGAAATGACAAAACTACCCAACAGCTAAGGGCGGCAATGAGGCGGGTTAGTCACAGTGCCCACCCCACCCTATTTGCGCAAAGTTTGACCCCAATCTGACGTTGATAAAAGGAAGAATCAGGTTTCAATAATGCTCATGACTATAGCATTGTGCTCTACCCCTTCCTCATGCAACTACACTATATTTAGATATATCTACGATTGATAAAGAAAATCCTGGAAAAAAATTGCATATATTAGCAAACCGTTTTTACACGCCTTTCATCATTCTGCAGTAAGAATTCTACATTCGACATATTAAAGACAAAAACATCAGGAGAGCCCGGCTAACACACGCTCGCACTTGTCTTCCAAAATCTGTACAGCTTCTGTGAACAGCACTTCAGGAGGTAATGCTCCAGTTGACTCTATCGTAACTAGAGAGAGAAAAGGAATGAATATGTATTAAAACTTTGATACTTAAAACTGTCAGGAGATAAAACATAAATTCCTCTAAATAAAGCATAGGGACTACCCCAGTGTGCGTGCAGGTGTAACAAACAGTTCAAGATTAAATTTAAATGTATGGTCTCAAGTAGTAAGGTTGATTTTATTTTAATATTTCCTAAGGGCACCTAATCATTAAAATTTAATTATTCAAAAATGATTGGCAGTTTACAAAACTAAAACAAATTTTTTCCCCGTAAAGTTTCCCAAATCTGGTATACAAGATCTGTTGTGGTACAAGAACTACAGTTGGACATTTAAAAGCATGTCTGACAAGTTTGAAGAAGCAATGTATGAAAAATAAATTTAGAGTCCTCTAAAGCAAATGAATTTCACATGGTTTTGCAATTTGACGCCCTAAACTCTCCAGTTACAGCTGGAATATTGTCTTTTTATCACAATTCAGGAAGTAGTGAAAATCACAACCACCACAGAAACTTCACCTCACCTACTGTCATAACAAAGCTTTAGTTATTCCAACTTAACTGGATCCCTCACACACACACAAACACATTAGAAATTCTAACTACCAAAATGAAAAGCTATGCTCATACCCAAACATGTTTTGGGCATGAAATTGAAACATTACCATTATATTTTCTCCATTAAGTATAAGCAGCAAACTGGAGACTTCAATAGGCTATCACTATTTACTGTCCTCAGAGATGCCCTGTCTAGCTCAAAATGATGCATGCAAACTAGATTACTTACAGATGAAATGATCTTTCACACGACGTAGTGCCACATATTTGTCCCATCCTTCCCCTCTGATGCATTCCCTACAGAGTGTACAAGCTCGTGGTCGAGCCACAGTTGCGCTCCTCTTACCTACTTAACAACTCCAAACCAT
This sequence comes from Euryodendron excelsum, assembly GCA_033060915.1. NCBI lineage: Eukaryota > Viridiplantae > Streptophyta > Magnoliopsida > Ericales > Pentaphylacaceae > Euryodendron > Euryodendron excelsum. Next base: position 15,127,903 of record CM065381.1, on the reverse strand, counting down.
TAGTCAGGATAGCGTAATAGGCATATCACAAGCAGTCAATCTACTAGACTATTTTTAACACTCGTCATCTTACTTAGGCACTGAAAGGTAAACCTATATATCCCATCAAGCATTTTAAGAAAGGAAAAAAAAAGGCCATCAGCTTCTTGGAGGCATGCATAGACAACAAATCAGATAGAAATAGAATCACTTTACCATTGCCAACATCTTCAATGTCAAATACATTGACCGGACATTTCTTTACGAGCTCTTCTGCTTTCTTATCTTCAACTTCTTGCAACAATACAACCTATACACGTAAAAATAAAACATTAAAATTAAAACTTACACCTTCCTCAAAAACCTGGAGTTGCATTTTTCAGAAGTAATCACAGAAAGCTACTAATTTACATTTTTTATTACCTCAGGGAGCATTCTATACCAAGTAGTGGCCACAGGAGACCATTTTGCATGTGTTTTACCCATGCCTTTAACAGCATGTGCTTCCAGCTCAATTTCCTAGATAAAGGAGAAAATTTTTACAACATTAAATTAGACCTCCAAATAAAATTAAATATTTTAAGCTGTGCATTTTTATTTTTATTTTGTGTCAATAAGTTCTAGACTTCAAAGAATGTTGGCAAGTAAATATAAATTCAGATCAACAAGGCCATAAAAAAATTATTCAAGAATATGGGGGTTATAAGGCAATAAAATATCAGCAAGAAACCACCAATGAATTTGGGTGCAATTTACTAGGCTACTAGCACCAACAGGTTATTGTGGTTTAATAGGCTAATCCACCAAAAGTTCAACAAGATATCTGAATTCTAATTCTAAAAAGATAATTTCAAGCTCAGATTATCTCAACTAAAAAGATGCAGGCCTATTTTGGTTTAACAGGCTAAACCTTTAGAAGACTTATTGAGATATCTGAATAATCCAGATAAACATCATTTTATGCAAGCTATTGAAGCTGCATTTACTATTGGTAGGTGGCAATATAGCTAGATGTATCTTTCCATGCCTATAAATAAGGATGTACAAGTCTCAACAGCTTAAGCTGAAGCAGCAATTAAACATCAATGTTTTGCACAAATTCGCTATTAGTCCATTGAATCTTCAATTCGTATAAAGTAGCTGGACAACACCCCTTTGATAAGCTTCAAAAGATACTTCTAGCTACCGTCCACCTTCCTCAATAAGTATAGCTCCCATCCATAAGATATTTCTAGACTTTGAAACAGTGTTATCATAATACACTAATACCATTGCAATTTATGTTTTTGGAACGGGGTTCTGAAACATGGTACACTTACATTTCAAAATGTTGAATTTAGTGATCCAATGCAATCCCAAACTTTTTTTCCTATTTATCTCTTTAAAGGTCACCTAACAAGGGAAAAAAAATCAAATAATATGAACAAAAATCTAGAGAGAATGGAGTTTTGGAATAAGAATATGCAAAAAAATGGGTCATAATACTCCTAGAAATGTGTTTTTAGATGATTAATTTGAAAAAATATATACTATATTTTATTAAATGTCTAATTGTCAAAGAAAATTAGTTTAGAAGTACCTTAACTCTAATGGTATAATTTATACAAGTCTACCCCTAACCTACTATATTTTAGAATATGGCGCGTACCATGTTACCGTTTTCGTTCTACGTACCTGAACGATCCGTGTTCCAGGTAACATAGCTTTGAAAGTATGTCTCAAGCACAATTTCAGAAGATATATTTGGATAGGAAGATGATAAAAGCCAACCAAATTATAGCTAATATTCAAAGAGGAACAAAATGTATCATCTCAAAGATCATCTAAGAAAAAAGTTCAAAACATCATCACAAACATGTGAACTAGCAGCATCGTGATGTACGGAAGAGTTTTGAGTAGCACCAATCCTTATTAAGCCTTCATTTTAAAAAAATGACTTCACACATAAAAAAACTAAACATGAAGTCAATACTAAACATCAGGGAATGTAGTATAAACTGTTAAAATTTGACTGACGTAATCACTAGTCTCACAGCTAGAGTCATTTCTTGAACTCAATAATTGGATCCACAGCCATAACATGCAAGTTCGTTATGAGTACTAATAAATCATATGTTTTATGTACACTAATGTTATACATTTTTCCATGCTAGCACACAGCCAAGATTAGGACCCTGGAGGCTTGGATATAGAATTTAGATTAATCAGTCTTTTATCCAGAACGACCAAAACAACCTAGATGGAAAGGGTGCACCTTTTCAGAAATCATCAACTGTCAGTCCAATACAAAAAACAAACTCTAGAGGAATCAAAACTGAGTTAGCTGGGAGCCCCATCAAAACTTAATTGTCAGTATTAAACTAGTTTTAATAACGTAAATTGCTAAAGCCAAGTTTTGGAAACAATTTATCTAAGGTCTATTCAAATTTTAGCATCCCTCAGAATTGAATATTTTTTGTGGTGACCACTATTTTTTAAGCCCAAATAAAACTGGTATAAAAATAGGGGCAATGACCAATGAAAACATGAAATGAAAGAACACCTTACCTGGCCTGGTCCAAGTTTAGCAAGAATAATATCTGGATGTGTGGGGGCAATTGGATCGTTGGAAAATTCTGGCAAGGAATCTTGGCTGCAACTAAATGAAGTATAGGTCTTTGGTTTTGAGGTTGAATTTGAAGTTGAATTTTCTGTGGCCAGTGGAAACTCACTGCCATTTGGTAACCATTTCAGCTCATGTGACTTTACTGCATTTTTAACAGCATGATTGTCATTAAACAATACATCAAGAATCCAAAAAATGAGAATAATCAGGCATCACATGTACGACCAATCAACAATACCTGTAAGACGTGGACCACCTCGTTCACAACTGACATGGAGTTTGAAAACAATGGTGTTCTTTTCATTAGGTACATCACTTTCTGAATAAGTGAAGAAAAATAGCTTTTCCATTTAGCATGCTTGAAAGTATGCCAGGTAGGTGTGAAAGAATAAGACATCAAATTAACAACAAAGAACAAGATAAAACCTGACATATAATCAAACATTCTTGGGTCAACCTTGATTGGGATCAGACCCAATCTATGTGCAAGCACCTCGTCTTGGATTACTGATGTATTGTTTGCAATAAGAACCTTTTCAATAGCCATTGTGGGAAGCTGCATGTAAAACCCGTAAACAAGAAAAAATTTCACACCTTTGGCACCAAGTAACATACTGTCATGCACCAGAAAACCCAACAGCTAATAACGGTCGGAAAACATAAAGGGCATGCAGATACAAATATGTATATATTCACATCTCTAGAATGCCCGTGTGTCTATTAATCAAGACAAGAGAAAAAGTGCTAAGAACTCTGAGTTCTACCAGAACAAAAGATTGGAAGGTGGAGAAATGGGTGATAAAGAACGTTAAGGACTTAAAACTATGAAATTACAGACCAGAAACAAGACAATATGTAAGTATGTATATGCATAAATGAAAACTCAAGTACTGGAGTATCTTAATCACCAAAGCAATACTAAATTTGAAACTGTCAAATTTATCACAATAAATTTGAAGAAAAGGAAGAAAAGGAAGAGGAGGGGGGGGGGGGGGGGGGGGGGGGGGGGGGGGGTTTGGGGGGGGGGGGTGGTTACCAATTTTGAAAGCGCATTTGGCATCATAAGCTAAGAAATCAAGAGAGACAAGTTTTGATCATTACAAATTATCACAACAACAAGCCAAGACATACAAGTTTTGCAAAAAATAATTGCTACAATGAATTGTATGATAACTGCTGTTTATTTGATTGCCTTATCAAAGAATTATTTTTGATCTCATTTAGTCTGTGTTCCATAGCCCCATGTCTGGTGAGGCAACACAATGATCCCATACCATGAACTTACATTCCATGATCGTAAAACAAATCTAAGGCTTGAAAGCGTAACCATTTCAACATATATAGATATCAATTATATGGGTCATCGACTATATACCAAATCATATGGAAGACCCAAAAGAAGCAACAAAACGTTATTATTTTACGGAAACATGAAAATGAGGAGTTATTCTTAAAATGCACACCTCGGCTATGAGGATCCTCCGAAATGCGTTAGCAAGAGCAGCATCAATACCAATAATGTCGAATTCTATGTCATCCTCAGTAAGTCGAATCACTTCCACTCTAAAGTTATTGCGGAATTCGTCCAACCTTAAGCTGTTATCAACTCCCATTGACGAATAGGCGCCTGAGTATTGCACGTTCTCTGTCTTTAATCCCAAAGGAGGGCCCAAAAAACAAACCCAGAACGCATAAGGCCCCAACCAAACCATTCAAATACAAGAATAGTAACTCATACAGTACCAAAAGAAAATCAGTGTGTATTGGCAAGTTTACTTTGTGTTTTCGTGCGTGGGCATCCATACCTGTACATACACGTATAACACTATGAAATATAGGAGGCTGAGAAAGAAGAATACATGAGTAGGAGCATCGGAATTGCAGAGAACGCGAGTTCTCTGGAGTTCGAGGTGTGGAGGGAGCTGACCCTTGGGCACGTCCGGTAAGTCCCAAATCGGAACCTTAGCAGCCATGATTGCTCTCTCTCTAAATTCTCTTGTTTTGCGTTGCAAAAGTATAAAATTTGTGTAGTTAGAGGTTGAATGAGAGAGAGGGGCTGTAATGTCGGGGTTTAGGGTTTTAGCGAAGGAGACGCCACCATGCCTGGGATGTAAATTTGACCGCTAGCCCGGACCGGGCCCGCTGGGCTCCGGCCGAATTTCAGGGCTAGACGGCCCAGGCCATACATGGCTATGCCCAAGTTCAGCCTGGGACCTTAACAGTCTGTTTTATTTTCCGTTCGATTTTTCTTCCCTGTCTGATTTTACCTATGACAGAAAGGGAAAGAAAAAGGAAATTTTATTTTTTAAATCACTCTCTCTCTTTTTCTCTCTTCTTTCCTTTCACTTTTCTATCACTTTCTTTCTAAAACTATACAGGGAAGGAAAAATATTTTTCCTTCATTTTCTCTTTCCATTCCCTTTCCTTCCCTCCTCCAAGTTCCAAACAAGTTGTAAGGGGGTGTCGGCTTATATCTCAGGCCTTTTTTTTCTTCTTCTTAATTTCTTAATTGTTTATAAGTAAAAAAAGGAAAAAAGAAAAACTCTTTAGACAAATAAATGATGAAAATGAAAGAGACAAAATATTTAACATGGGCAAAAATAAGAAAAAAAAAATACATTAATAAAAAGAAAAGGAAAGAAAATAAACAAATGTTAAAATTATATTGGTATCCAAGGTGTGTAGAGGTCATGTGAGAAATTAATCAATACTTTTTCATAATTGTGTAGGTCTATATATTTTAATATTGTCAAAATATATGTCCTTAATTTCTTGAGATACATTAATCCATACCTAATCTTTGACATTATCAACACAAAACAACTGCTCTTATGCTCAAACACCCATTCTTACATTTTGCAACTTACTAGATGTACTTATTATACACAAATGAATAGTCTTGAGTGAGGGGAGGGGAGAATTCTTACTTTTTTCTTATATCAGGGGAATCTTTTTCTAACTCTTGGGAGCTAACCTCTTATTTACCTAGAGACCACAAGTTACCATATCCCTACCATACACATCATGGCAAATGTTATGTTGAGAGAGGGAAAATTTACTTTCCAAGCAGAAAATTCTACTTTATGTAGTGAGAAAACACCATATGTTGGAGGATGATGGATTTGAAGATTGGTTGGCATTCTCTGACTGAGCTCCATCTTCTTCCATTGTCATGTTTTGATAGCAAAAGGAATCAGATCCTTTCTCTGGGAGGTTACAAATTAAAATTCAGTGCATTCTAAGATTCCATTGGCTTTCCAGCTCCAAATAGCAATGTAATCAAATAAGGGGAAAAAAAAAAAAGAACAGATTAAATTCATCATCAATGAAGGCAATAAGATAAAATAAAAATAAAAAAAAGACTTACTATAATTGAAACCATTCCATGACAATAGTCTTGGGGGAAAACATAGGAAAACAAAAATTTTTAGGCTTCTTTAGCCTACAAAGGGAGAGTCACTCCAATACCATACTACATTGCAAGTTGTAAGGCTTCTTTAGCCTACAAAGGGAGAGTCGGTCCAATACCATACTACATTGCAAGTTGTAAAAGAGATTGTACGATAAGTGGCCGGAGCCATAGAATAGTTGCAGTTCTGCGGTGTTCAAAATTCGTTTCCCCGGTCCTGTGGTCTGATTGCAATGCAGAAGCTTATGTAGCACTTAAATCCTCTTTTCCACTGACTGAAGTAGATGCTTACCAGTGGCATATCAAGAACCCGTCTCCCAAGCAATTAGTGGTCAACCATTACACTTCATTTGCTGCAAATGGATCATTTAACTTCTCCACCCCTCCCCTTTATAGCCTTCTTTTCCCTTGTAGGTTTTCTCCTTTCTTCCCTTGAAGCTTGCCTCCTCTCTTTTCTGCAGGAATTTCAAAAGATCTGTAATTGTACAAACTCAAGGTAGTTTCTTCCAACTATAAGAGAAATGTTCTGTTTTGAGGGATGTGGGATTTCTTCATTATTTAAGAAAGCAGATGCTCATATTTCTTCCCTTCCATTCCATCAAACAGTACCGCATAGAATCTTAGTTCAGTTTGGATCTAGTGGATGTTAAAAAGCAATGATTCTAAAGGAATACAAGAGAAGAAAGGCATGTACCTTGCTTTCGAAATTACTGTAACAGAAGGGCCTTTCGTTTTCTTCCTCTTTCTAGTGGTGGTTGGCGATGCATCTGTCCCATTTTCAGGAAAACCGTTCTCCAATTTCCCATTTTCTTTTGCAGTGCCTTCTTTCCTTGGATGCGGTTGAAATTCTCCTTCAGAATTCTTAGCACCGCTGTTATCAATCAGCTCCAGATCTTGGTCCATCGTCGTTGATAGTTCAGAAGCTGTTGGATTCGGCTTGGAATTGCTCATTTTCTTCAACTGAAAGATACAAACAAAAGGGTAGAATTCAAAACAGGGTCAAGATGATGATTTCTTCTACACAAGGGCTTGTATATCAGCAAAAACAACTTTGACCCACATATTTTGTCCAATTCTCACTTATTAAATCATTGAAGTTATTAAGGAGTACAAATCTCCACCGAGGGCGTGAATACCATCCAAAATAACTCTTCTGAAGGCCTTGGAGCTCATTCAGAAGCTAACAGCAAGTAGATCCATGGTTAAGCAGATGTCATGATTGGCAAGCCAATCTAAAAATATGACCTTGCTAAGGTTACATCAAACTCTGATTGCCATCTTGATCTGCCCCAAACAGTCCACAATTATTGGATTCACAAGGACCAGAGGCTACTAAGCCTTTGAGGAGTTTCGTTATAACTCTTACCAAGAGCCTCTGTAAAAATGTTTAAATCCTTCACCCATAATCCAATAAGTAGCCCCTGTTGAAACACGTCTAGTTTATGATGCTAGCTAAGTCTAGATACAGTGCGAATCACACAAGCCATAGAGCCTTCCCATTCTGCTCAGATGTTGACTTTGGAATATGCTTTAGCAGTCCAACAGAACTGAGTGCATTCTAGCTTGCATTGTTCACAAGGATTAAGCATTTCCTCTTCCTCTTGGTATCTCTATTAAATTACATACTTTTTCCTGCATGTTGGTGGTACTTCCCATTCATGTATGCTGGTTGGCATATTCTTGAGTCGAGATTAACAGTCCAGTTCTATATGCTTCAACAGGTATGTGATAGAAACATTTATGGACATATGATCCGATCAACGTGCATCTAGCATGCAGAGAATCATTCCAGGAAATTAAACTACATGATGTTTATGAATTTACAACCCATCTAGACTTACAAGCCCTGGCCAACAAGAAAAAGAGAGGCATTTAACTACAAGCAACATATTAGCAAAAGAAATGAAAATATTTTGAAATGTGGAGTATCATTTCCAATTACAAGATATACCTTAGCCACAAAAAATCCATCCATGTTGTGAACGTGGGGATAGAAACGTCTTGTCTTCTCTAAGGAGGGGTGAAAACGGCGTTCTCTAAAGCGAATAAACCTGGTAAAAAAGAGAAGCATCAGTAAATAAATTGTACATTGTTAAATGATTACAAGTTATGCCTGTAACATCGCTATAGGAAGAAATCAGCAATACCCAGGACGCCCAAAGTCAAGGCCACATGGGACAAGTTTTACATCCCTCTTCTTGAGAGCATAATCTATAACTGCTTCGTTCTGCAAGATTCAGTGTAGCTAGTGAATCCTCAAGCAAGAAACCTCGTAAATCATTATTGAATATCCTAATGGTTTCCTCAAAGACAAACCTCAGGAATCGTTATGGAGCATGTGGAGTAAACAATGTAGCCCCCGGATTTTGAATTGGCATCCACCATGTCAATGGCAGAAAGTAGCAGCTCCTGCAAAGGAACAGGAAAGTGCTTGAAGAAGTCTCACAAGATAAAACCAAATGAAACAATAGAATGAATTGGAAGATAATATGTTACTCCGAAAAGCAAATAAAAACTATTTTTTTAATCCGTGGCAGAAAAAATCCACAGAAAATTTTGTATGAGATCCAGGAAGAAACAAATTTTAGTCATGAAATTCAAAGGGAAAGAGCAAAGGGCTTGCATGTGTTCCACCAAACTCCTATGCAGTAAAAAATGACAGTAGTTATGGGAATAACAGAGCAAGTCAATCAATTTGCAAACAACAACAGTATCTATCACACAGGAGGCTATTCTCTCAATCTGGCTCAGAATCTAAAATTGTTTCCCACTCAAAACAAGCAATGTCTCATTCACTTTTTCAGGAACTACATAATGTCTCCTTCATTACCAAGGTTATGTCCAGAAGTTGAGAAGGCTAAGCCATTCCATATGTTTCCAGCAGCCAATACTAAAATTTGAAAATGGTGTTGTTTAACAATTCCTCAGGTACTGATAACCTCTCTCCCGCTTGCAAATAAGAGGGGGGCTTCGCAAGTCATTTCAGTGGAGCCAGTGAATCTAGTTCATGTGGATTAATACAGCCCATGATTTTTTGTCTTTCTGAAGTGGTTGCTTGAGCCCATGAGCAGAGCATCCAGCTCTGTTAGCAAAAATATGGGAAAAGACTTCTAAAAGCAACAGAGTACCCCCAACCAAGGTTTTGTACAACACAAACTAAGATCCACATGCATTAGTTTCTTTTAGCTAAACAATCCCAGGAAATGTTGGCCCAGGGGTGAGAGTTGATTAAAATGATCAATTACTCACTAAAGTTTTAGCTTTGTGTTATTCAACTTCTTCGAGAGGAATGCATGAGCCACATCTAACAAGTCTAACAAGTCTAACAGTCTAAGCGAATTGCAAGGGTCGAAAGGCGGACTCAAGACCTTCTCAAATATGGAGACGTGTAAAAGACTTAGTTTGAAAGTTCTCGGGTTGCTCCATGGCCCAAAAAGATATTAAGTGACTTGCTGAAACTGTGATTGAAGGTCTGGTGATTACATTACTCACTAGGTAAAGAAAAACATTATTTAAAATATCATGTGCATCCAAACAAGAAGCATTAACTTCTTGCCTAGTACTCCACAAGCAGAAGTGATACAACTGACTTAGATAAACAATAATACAATGGAAATGTTCATCAACAAAAACAAAATATATATACCTTCTGCAAATGACAACACTTCTGTATATCATCCAAGGTTTTAGAGGTTTTGACGGACTCGTCTTTAGATATTACCTGCAAAATAAGTAAAAGTTGTCTGATTCTTCAAAAGTAAACAACAAGAAGAAACCACTGATGTAAGAGAACACAGATATGCAAAGAGACTGGTCACTTACCCCAGTACCGCTGCAAGGGGCATCTAACAAAACCCTATCAGCTGTGTTGTGACCCAAAACTTTTGGCAGCTGGAGTTAAGAAAAAGGAAAGAAATATAAAGGCATTAGAAGTATTTACTGGAATTGAAGAGGACCTTACAGAATTATCATAGAATAGACTGGAGTGTCCTTAAGAGTGAGTGCAAGTGAGTGTAAGATGTAAAAAGGATACAAGAAGCACCCTTGGAAAAATAAAAGAAAAAGGTCACTGAAGGTCCAAATTATTAATACCAGTGCATCACAGAAGAAATTTATTACAACACATAAAACGAGGATCTTAGATCAGGTTCCCCTTCTGCCACATCAAACAAGATGTTTTTTAACCCAACAAAACAACTTTGTCAACAGCAATAACTACACTCACAAATTCTAACTTTGATTGATTCATACCCAAGGAAAAAGTGACATTTACAATGTATTAGTTAAGAATTAAGGGAAACAAAACAAGATGCTTACCTCTCTCCCATCATAGTTGCAAACTATAGTATTTGTCACCCCCATACGATGTAAATTTGCAGTAAGTGACTTGAGCCTTGACTCCTTCATCTCATTTGCATAAATTATACCTAGTAATCATTGCATTAGATAATAGGGAGGAAAGAAACATATGGTGTATGCATAGATACTAGAGAAAGGAGAAAAAAATCAACATAAAGATAACACACTAATAATGCACGTATATACATCATAAAAATGAATAACTAAAAGAGTTATAGCACAAAATTTCAAAAAATATATAACACAGCACAAAACTAATAAAATCATAAAAGGTACACCAAGGAGGACTCTGCCCAAAGACAATTTGTTGTTGGCAACTTTATTGAGTCCTAAAAAGGGCTAAACATGCTAAGTATAGCTTTGAAGCTTGCATATGTCAGCAGAGTAGACATAAAGAAAATGAATGAGAGAGAGAGAACCCAAAAATAGCAGCACATTATGTGCCAACTTGTCTGACATTACAATATATGAAGCTTCGCTTTAAAAAATTGGTTTAAAAGATTCCTCCAACTTGCTCAATAGGCAGTGTTGCACAGTGTAAGAATAAATAGGACAAATAAGTCCTTTTCTCCCTGCATCTCCCCAGCATAAACAAGCATATGCACACAAACTCATGCATACATGCACACAAGTAAAGTCAAACATTGTGAGTAAGCCACAACAAGAACATAAAGTAAACACCCTGCCCCACCCCACACCAAAAAAACAAAACAAATATTGTAATAACGGAGTCAGCTGGAAATCACTACACACCACTGTTTTTCATAAGAGCAGCAAGGTAGGTTGTTTTACCACCAGGAGCAGCCCTGCAATAAAGTATAAATTCCAATTAAGGGGCAGAATGCAGATAGAAAGAAGCAGTGATGTTAACATGAGATGATATTACCAATATGTGAATCAGAAGCTAGCTACAGCATTTTTCAAGTCTGAAAGTATGTAAGGATGCTTTGCATACTTAACAAAAAAATATTCACAAGAAGAAGAAGAGGAAGAAGAAGAAACCAAAAGATAAGGAAAGAAAATGAATATGAAAACAAAATAAAGAAAAAAGTACCTTAGCCATTACAACTTCTCAAATATAAACAAGGGTAAATTACCCAGACAATCCCTGGGGTTCAGTGAAATGTGAGATAGTACTCCTCATGTACTAATAATTACACTGCCCTCCCTTCCTTTTAAAATATTGTAACAGATTCCTCATTCCATTAGAAAAAACGTTACTCAAAAAGAAAAATGTAATAGTTTGACTGTTTAAGTATTTAAATAATTATCAAATCTCCATTTTGCCCTTCATAAAACAATTAGTTTACCATTTTCTTTTTTTTCTTTCTTTTCTCTCTCCTCTCTCTCCTCGCCTTCCCCCCCCCCCCCTGCCCCCAATCTCTCTCCTCTCTAATTTCTCCCCTCACACTCTCTCCACCAACCATTCCGGCAACAATCCAAACCAGTCCGATGACCCCCCTCATGTTCCTTCACCCTCTCTCACCTCCTTGAAACCCACCACCGTCAAACAACACACAACAACCCCCCCCCCCCCCCCCCCCAAAAACCCACAAACAAAAAACAAACACACACACACACAACCAGATTCGGCGACCCCCCGAACCCCCACTCGCATCTTCAACCCACCTCCATTACTACCCAACCCTACCTTCGTAAGCAAACCCTCACTCCATAAATTGGGCCACCACAAATTAAACCCAAAATCATTGTAATGGGTGTATGTTACTATGAAATTGGTATAGTAACTTAGGGGTTTCAACAAACTATTTGCCTGTCAGTAATTTGATTGTGGTACGGGTGAGGCTAGGCCAAGGTGTTGCTGTGTGTTTCAACAAATTGTTCATGGGTTTGCCGTTTGAAGATGCATCTGTTGTAGAGATGGAAGGAGAGAAGGAGAGCCAGAAATGGAGGTTAATCTGTTGGGTTTCTGGCCAAAAATGGAGATGCATATGTTGCATCTGTCATCAATTTTTGATTTCATCAGTTTGGCAACAAAAAATGGTGGTGCATCTGTCATGGAGAAGGGCATGAGAGAAGGGAAGCCCATGGTGGTGTGCTGACTGGTGGGTTTGGGCGTGATGGCGGTGGTATGGGAGGTGTGCCGGTGGCAGCTTTGTGTGGTGGTAACCGGTTGGTGTTTGATCCTTGGTGGGATGATGGCCTGTTTGGTTTGGTTATTGGTGGGATGATAATCTGTGTGGGTTGATCATCAATATGTTTGGGTTTATATTATTCTATGAATTGATAATATTCATGGGTTTTGATTTGTATCCATCTTGTTATTTAGTAGAAAATTAACAGAATCAGTAAGTGTATAAAAGTAATTTTAGTCTTTCCATTAGCTTCGTTAACTGAGGGAGGGAATATGTTATAATATCATAAAAGGTAGGGAGCGTAGTGTAATTATCAGTATGTGAGGAATACTATTTTAGAGTTACCTGGAACACGAATGGTTCAGGTACGTGAAACGGGAAAGGGAACGTGGTACGCCACATGTTCTAAAATATAATACGCTAGGGGTAGATTTGTATAAATTACACTATTAAAATTAAGGTACTTCTAGAACAATTTTCTTTAACAATTAGACATTTAGAAAATATAGTTTGTTTTTTCTAATTAATTAACTAAAAAAACATTTTCAGGAGAATTTATGACCCTTTTTTTGGTAGATTTTTATGCCAAAACTCCATTCTTCCTAAATTTTCGTTCATTATATTTATTTATTTTCCTTGTTAGGTGATCTTTAAAGAGATAAGTAGGAAAAAAAGTTTGAAATCGCATTGGATCGCTAAATTTAGTGTTTTGAAATATAAGTGTACCATGTTTTGGAATGCCGTTCCAAAACGTAATTCGTTAGGATATTAGAGTATGATGGTAACATAGATTTCTCACATTTCGAGAAAACTCAGGGGTGGTCAGTGTAATTTACCCTATAAATAAGAAACTAAAAATGCAGGATAATGAAAAAAGTTACAAATAGAAAGCAAGCAGATATTTCTCTGTGAAATGGTACAATTACTTACGCCATATCAACAATCCTTTCCTTCTCCTGAGGAGCAAGGGCCATCACAGGCAAAAAAGAGCTTGCACTTTGCAACTGCAAGCAAACTTAATATGAGCACTAAGCACACCGCACAAACAGCAGAAAAAAAAAAAAAGAATTTCCTTTATATATTTTATCAATTATTTTTTGCAATGGGGGTGTGGGTGTTGGGTTGGTGGGGGAAAGAACAAGAGTCTCATGCTATCAAGTCAAGATACCATGTAATAACCAGCCATATATTCTGGAGTGGCACCAATTGGAACTTGTGAGTCATACACAACCAGTCCAACCTGAAAATTTAAAAGAAGGTTACTTGACTATACAACAGAAATGATAAAGAGGACAACAAGGAGGATATAAAGTACATCTTACTTTTGACCACTTGCTTAAGGGATCTAAGTTTACCCCTCTGTTCAACAGAACGCCTGCCAAATCCCGTCGGCGTGTCTAAATTTGTAGGCAAGAAAGTAAAATGAATTGGTATCCCAACTGTTCAGCAAAGAAAAATAAAACAAGTTACAAGTCCAAACACAGCAATGTGCAGGACATTTCACCTTTAAGGTGTTGGTTCTGAGACATATAGGTCGAGGCTTCTCAAAAGCTTCAATAAGTTCCATAAGTTCATTCACTGGAAACATCTGTAGAAAATCCAAATTGCATAACAGAAAATCCTCATAAAGCAAAGTCTTAAGTATACAACAGACGAGTATAGACAGAATACCTCCACCAAAACCCCAATCAGGAATTCATTGTAACCATAGTAAGAGCCTAAATCCATCGTAAGCTGCTCCACATAATCCTTTCGTGCTGCCCCCTCTTGCCTCAAAGACTTAAAATTTGAAAGTACCCGAACAACTGAAAAAGAATAGAAAAATATACTCGAACAGTCCCAAATAATTTTGGGGGAAAAAAAGAATTAAATTTTAAAATGGACATATGACTCACTCTCTTTTATCCTCCTTTGGAGATTTTGGAGATCAGGGGGTCGATGTGCCTCTTCTTCAAGCTCCTATTTTATTGTAGAAGGAAACCAATATTAAGCATGAAAAAAGAAGTACCTATGTGATAAATAATGGAAAAATCAATAAAAATGATTACAGAACAAGAAGCATCAGCAAAATTAGACCTCCTTGGTCAGCAATCTGAATTCATCAGCTTCTTCTTTAATGTTTAGTTGCAATTCAGCCTCTGCTTCTTCTTCTTCTCTTGCCTTCTGTTCTTCAATAGCTCTTGACTTCTCCTCGATATCAGACTCATCTGAATCAGAATCCAAATCAGAACCTTTCTCTGCAACAAAACATAATAAACCAAACACTAAATCAGTAAACGGTAACAGAAACACAAACAACTGAGATCCTTTGCATCAAAAAACACTGTACCACCATCATCACTTCCTTGGAGAAAATCGTCTGCCAAGGGATCATCCCCGTCAGAAGACATCTGAGAACCCAAATCGCTTCCTTGTTCTTCTTCATCAAATTGGCCACATTCTTTTACATCTTCATCTGTGTTATCAGAATCAATAAGAAGATCATCTTTTTTTGGACGTTCAGTGGAGAAAGTCTCATTCCTCTGCTTCTTTCTTGGTGGAGGTTTTTGTGATTTTGTTCCCTTTTTCTTACTAAAAGCTGTAGCAGCCATTTATGCTGCAAAATGGTAAAGGTGAGGTTTTAGCTATACAAGACAACAGAGTAGAGAATTAGCTAAAAAAAATATTGACCTAGTAGTTGTGTCTACATAGACATAAGAACTGAACGACTCCAGTACATGATAGAAGCCCAGAGGGTGGTGTTTTGTTATCTGTATCTTATCGAATGGGTGACCAGGAAAGCGAGGCTCAAGAAAGCATCCCAATACAAGCGGTTTAGGTGACTTTTCCTATTACAAACCAATGCAATCTGCAGCTCAAACAATTACAATCACATGACTTAGCCCGTCTAATCATCAGCCACAGCAGACATCACTATAAGCCCAAACCAAGGAATCCCATAGATAAAAAATTTTGACATGAAAACTATATTTTTGACTGTAAGATCAATAATATGTTTGTCCTATTTGTCAAAACTCGATGCATGACAATAGAATAGTTTAAGTTGATTCATCAAAATTAAAATCAATACAATTTAGTTATTAAAAAAAAAAAAAAAAAGAAAGGCTACTTTCCAATTTCATTTTGCATCTCCAACTTATCTACAGGCAGACCAACACCAAAACGAACCTTAGAACCAATGTCTAGCTTAGTTGCATTAGGCTAGTGGAAACCTCAGACGTTTATCTTTTCTCACGTTTTCATCTATTTTCTTCGTGACCAAACAGTGGCTTTCTTCCTTGCAGAATTCTGTCTTTTCAATTTTCTTCCCTATTACCTCCAAACCCTTAACATATGATCGCCTTCGGAGTCCGCAAAATCACCAGACGAAGTGTTATTGCTTGCATTTTTCTTTCTAAAAAGAGAGCATGCTACTAAATAAAACGAAGACCAGACACCAACGCCTACAATCTCACATCTACATATATATACATACAAACGGAAGTATATAAATAAATCTTTTGATACGATGGAAGAATCCAAGAAAAGTGAACTCTTACCTTGCTTTAATGACCGTTGAAGCCTTAAAAGCTTGTTTCTTCACTAACACAGTGAGAGAGAGAGAGAGAGAGATGTCTTCGTCGTCTTCTTCTTCTTCGTCTTAATTGGGGTCGGCTAGGGTTTTGCGAAAACCCTCCAATCGGCAGGGGCGCGGGCAGAAGGGTGGGGTGACTGGGTCGGGCGACTACGGGTCGGGTTGTAAAAGGTGGCGAGTCAAGACATTCTCAACATTCTCAAAGGGCTCTGACTCGCTTGATTTAAACGTTCAGCGTGAGGATTAGAGCTACTT
The DNA here is from genome assembly GCA_033060915.1 of Euryodendron excelsum. NCBI lineage: Eukaryota > Viridiplantae > Streptophyta > Magnoliopsida > Ericales > Pentaphylacaceae > Euryodendron > Euryodendron excelsum. The sequence goes on along the minus strand of CM065381.1, from coordinate 15,111,626 downwards.
TCAGGCCCAAGTCAATTGGGTTTTAAAAATTAAAAAACAATACTATGGAAATTTTTATTATGCCAGAAAATTTGTATAGAAAAATTCTATTAAAATAATGTGGTTGTGACATTATTATAATTCAAGATTACTATGATGGGTGTTTTTTTATAAAGAGAATGACTCTCATCCAACCATATCTTTTTGGTGATAAATTGTGTATAAGTTTTTTTGTTTGTATACGTAAACTATTTTCTTAATCTATTTTTTATTATGAGACTCACATTAATAAATGCATGTAAAACTCATTCACTTGTGACAATGTAAAAATAAATTGAGAAATTTGTTTATTATAATATTTTCCAAGTTTAAAATATATATGAAAGTCCCGAACTGATATCTAGACCACTTCATTTTAGTCGCAAGATAGACACAATGTGGTAATTTAATAAAGAGTAATGTTAAGATTTACTTGCAGTGAAATATTAGAATAAATATATATGAAACTTGCTTGCTTATGTAAGAAGGCCTAATTAGCCCACATTGTTAATCGAAGCCAACTCCAAAATTGTTTCCATGGCCGAAGGGTACAACTTCACATGAAAAATTCTAATTTTTACAGTATTTATATATAACCTTCAAACACCAACATGGTATGTAATTAACAGTTATTTTAATGAATGCTTAATTTTAAATGATCAATAAGTCTCAATTCAATCACATTTTTTTAATACAAATTACGTATACTTTTTCTATGTTTATAGAATATAGGCATAGCATTACTCTTTGTAGTATTGTACACTTGTTTTCATGCACCATATAAAATGCTCATAGCCATATGTGCATACATATATATACATAAGCCTGCCTACTTGGCTAAATGAATAACGAGAGGTAGGGAATCAGAGAAGTTCATGCAGAGGGATCCATTTCCAGTGGAGGCAATGGGAGAAGAAAAGAAAACTTGAATGTATGATCGAGCCGAATTCGCGGTCTTGTCCCGAGTCAAAATCAACTTTTTTTTACCATGAAATAAGGTGGGATTCTCCGAATTCAACACTGCTAAATTTAGATGGGTTTTGACAATGGCAGGTACAAATCCCTGGTGCAGATAGCAATATAAATAGGAACCTCAGGTTGAGAGGCAGAGAAGAGAAGAGAAGTGAATTCCTTGAAGGAACACCCCTTCCCCTCCCCCTCTATAAATAAGAGCGGCATTGGCCCTTTCTTCCTTGAGGGCCTTGTCATAATCTCATACAATAAAGGAGAGAGTGATGTCTGATCTGGATGGAGTCCCTCAATCTGAGTTGCCGGAGAAGCATCACTCCGATATCACCGTCACCGGTAAACCCCTCTCTCTATTAGTCAAAAGATGAGCTACTAACTCTTGACGTGATTATAGAAGTTTTCACCTGCTGTTGCGAAATATTTAATTTCAGCTATAACTACTTACTAAGGAAGCCGTGATGGAACTAGACTAGGTCTATGGGGGCCATAACCCCTACTTTGACAAAATTATACTTAGGTCTTATAGATTTTGAGTGTTCATAATACAATAGTACACATTGGCCTCCCTAAAATTTAAAAAAAATTTCTTTAACATTGCAAAATTCAAGAATTTTTACCTGTGTCCTTAGAAAAATTTAAAAAAGTTTTACCTTAAACTTCCAAAATTCAAGAATTATCTTAGCCCCTTCAACAAAATTCAAAACATTTTACTTTGACCTTCCATAGCCACTCCTAAACCTAATTATTGATTTTGTCCCTATCGGGAAGGATGAATCTGGCGCTATAATCTTACCAAAATACAAATGATATTTAACTTCTTATCAACCGTATTTAGTTTGCGCAATTACTATTATAAACGAGTTCAAACACGTGACTCTTAAGAGTAGAGCAAAGTTCTAAATACAGCTCAATTCCTGAAGCCAACTCAACCACCACCTCGGTAATGTCTCTATCTCTGCATTTCTAGACTAATAATATATGTAACATGCAGGAGACGAAGAAGTGAATGACAATCCGATCGAGCAAGTGAGGCTGACGGTGCCGATCACAGATAACCCGAACGAGCCGGCTCTGACTTTCCGAACATGGGTTCTTGGTACATTTTCGTGTATGATTCTAGCCTTCGTGAACCAGTTCTTCGGCTACCGTTCGAACCAGCTGTGGGTTTCTTCGGTCTCGGCCCAGATTCTCGTGCTCCCCATGGGAAGGATAATGGCGGCGACAATACCAAAGAGGAAATTCACATTCCCCTTGACAAAATGGACATTCTCGTTCAATCCAGGACCATTCACTCTCAAAGAGCATGTCTTGATCACCATCTTCGCAGGCTCGGGATCGAGCGGCGTTTATGCAATTAACATTGTTACAATTGTCAAGGCTTTCTACCACAGGCAACTCAGCCCTGTCGCAGCCTTCCTTCTATCCCAAACTACACAGGTACTATATATATATATATATGTAGAATTTTTGGGATCAAGAAAGGGTTCTAAGCATAATTGTGGAGAAACTCATTTTGAAAAAGGGAAGTGCATTTTCTCCGAGACGCACTTTTGTACGAGTACGAAACTCTTTGAAAATTAGGAAAAGGAGGGAAAACGTTTGGGAAAGGAAACGCTAGAGAAATGATTAGGATGAGTTTGAGATGCTTTGCAAAAACTCTTGAGAAGGTAAGAGAAAACATTGATAAAAGTTGAAATATTAATTTTAATAATTTTTTTTTAATTTTAACTAAATATTTATAAAATTATTTATATAAATTTTCACTAAGTTTTTTAAAGATTTTTTTTATAAGGTTTATGAAAACTTTTAAATAAAATTCTTATTAAATTTTTTCTTATCATTTTTCACCTCTCGTATCCTCTTATATTTTTTAATTGCGTTTTTTATTTTTGTTTCTTTTAACATTTTTTATTTTTTGTTTTTGTTTTTTATTTTGGTAACAATGGTCTTAAACATTTGGATTTTTGATGAAAAGATGCTGGGGTACGGCTGGGCTGGACTCTTCAGGAAAATCCTAGTGGACTCCCCTTATATGTGGTGGCCATCTAACCTGGTCCAGGTTTCCTTGTTCAGGTACGTGCTTCCATCCTCTCTTTCTCTCCCTCTCTAGAATCCATATATATCTACAAATAACATTGTTGTACGTGCAAATTTTGCAGGGCATTACACGAGAAGGATAAGAGAAGCAAGGGAGGGCTTACTAGGCTACAATTTTTCTTCATGGTGTTCGTTGCAAGTTTCGCATACTACCTCATCCCGGCCTACCTTTTCCCTTCTATAGCGACTCTCTCCTTTGTATGTTGGATTTGGAAGGACTCCATCACCGCCCAACAGATAGGTTCAGCCGGCCATGGTTTGGGAGTTGGGGCAATCGGCTTCGACTGGTCAGCCATTTCCAGCTTCTTGGGAAGTCCTTTGGCCTACCCTGCCTTCTCCATTATAAACACGGCTGTCGGCTTTGTCTTGGTTGTGTATGTCATGATTCCCATTACTTATTGGGGAAATGTCTACGAGGCAAAGAAGTTCCCAATATTTTCCTCTAGGACATTCGACTCAACTGGTCATCCTTACAACATTTCGAGAGTCTTGAATGATGCAACATTTGACCTTGATATACCTGGTTACAATGGCTATAGCAAACTCTACCTCAGTATCTTCTTTGCCTTCACTTATGGGTTGAGCTTTGCAACTCTAGCTGCTGCAGTTTCGCATGTCGGACTTTTCTATGGACCGTACGTTTCAGTTTTTTCCTTCTTCTTTTTTTTCTGGATTATCTTATTTTGTTTTTCATTGAAAAAATAAAAATATTTGTTTTTTTTTTTTTTTTTTGTTCTTCAGAACAGTTTGGAAGTTGTGGAAAAGCACAACGGCCACGTTGAACGAGATCGGTGATGTGCACACAAGAATAATGAAGAAGAACTATAAACAAGTTCCAGGCTGGTGGTTTTACTCTATCTTGATCGCCATGTTCGGTCTTGCCCTCCTTACCTGTGAAGGTTTCGGCAAACAGCTCCAGCTCCCATGGTGGGGAATCACACTAGCTCTAGCTATGGCGTGGTTCTTCACATTACCCATCGGAATCCTAACAGCCACAACCAACCAGGTACATGTTATTCATATCATCAACTATATATTTACATACAATTATATATGTATAAATAGAAGACCCATTTGCTCAATTTAATGTGCAGGCACCAGGGCTAAATGTGATCACAGAGATGGTTATTGGGTATCTCTATCCGGGGAGGCCTCTAGCAAACGTTGCCTTCAAGACCTACGGATATATAAGCATGACACAAGCAGTCTCCTTCCTTGGCGACTTCAAACTAGGTCACTACATGAAGGTCCCTCCCAGGTCCATGTTTGTCGCTCAGGTATATACATACATATATGTATATTTATCTACCTCATTGGTCATATCTCCTACTTACATCTTCATTTGATATATAAATGTGCGTGTTGTTGTGTTCGTCTATGATCATCATCAGTTAGCTGGGACTGTGATTGCTTCTTCCACCTGCTTCGCAACGGCCTGGTGGCTTCTCACCTCAATTGAGAACATCTGCGACCCATCTTTGCTGCCGGACGGAAGTCCCTGGACTTGCCCAGGAGATGAAGTGTTCTACAATGCTTCAATCATATGGGGAATCATAGGACCGGGCCGGATGTTCACAAATATGGGCGTCTACCCAGGGCTGAACTGGTTCTTCCTCATCGGCTTCCTTGCTCCAGTTCCAGTATGGCTGCTCTCAAGAAAATTCCCAGAGAAGAAATGGATCCCCTTAGTGAACATGCCGGTTATATTCGGAGCAACCATGTCGATGCCTCCGGCAAAAGCTGTGAATTACACAAGTTGGATCGCTGTGGGTCTTTTCTTCAATATCTTCATTTACAAAAGGCACAAGCAATGGTGGGCTAGACACACCTATATCTTGTCAGCAGCTCTCGACGCCGGGGTTGCTTTCATGGGAGTAGTCATCTTCTTCGCCCTTCAATCTAAGGACATTTTTGGTCCTGACTGGTGGGGTCTGGATTCGGACGACCATTGTGCATTGGCCAAGTGCCCTACAGCACCAGGGATAGTGGTTAAAGGATGCCCTGTTTTCTGATGAGAAATGCTTAAAAACTTTTTTAAGGATACCCTTCTCACCAGTGGGTTGCAGGCAAATTCTTGTGTTGGGGGATCTAACTTTGTAAATTTCTTAAGTTGATGATGATGAAGATGTCAATAATGGCAACAGTGGAGTGGAGTGAAGAAGAAGATCATGTTGTAAAGTTCACTTACTTCGGAAAATGATGTCAACTTGTAATAGGGGTTTCTTACAGCACTTTTAATGTATATACGTTGCAACTATTCTTTGGATGATTTTTTCTCTTTAACATTTGATGATCTGATGTCTGAATTGCTGGATAACAAAAGGAGGGTAGTTTAAGAGAGAGAGATTGAATTCTGAATTAATTAATCTCCATACCATACCCCAAACAAAAGAGGGGCTCAAAAATCTGTTCTAAACTATAATTAACACCAATGTCCATCTTCCTACAATCCTATTTCAACAATTTCATAACTTAGGATATATATGCTATAGGATTTGCTTCGGGGTTAGATTTCAAAATTGAAGCCATCTGTTCAAAATAACAGAATAGTTCCTTGATGTACCTTGTATTTTTAGTGTACTAATTTAATGTTAAAGCACATTTATTAATAAGATTTAGAGCTAAGTTTTCAGGGTACTTATTCTTGCAAAAAAATTGTTAAAAATATTTATTTTTTGAAGTTTTGAACTTTGGGACCAACATGCTAGCTAACTTGAATTAAAATTTTGTAAAATTATAGGAATATATATAATAAAAGAATCCTAAAATTTAGAGGCCATGTCCCCTCCATAACCCTCTTTCCTCTGTCCCCCTACACTTGCTTGTGTCTAGGAAGGCCTACCAAAAATTTTTTTATCTGCATGAGTAATTTATTTTTAAAATAATAAGTCTAAAGTTTTATCAGTTTGCATAGCATAAGTCTTTGTACATTAGTTTTGATGCATCATATATATATATACATATATATATACATATAACATGTTCAAAGGGTATAAAACTAATGACGTGCCTTTCATACATATTTGGCAACAGCTTCACTTAAGCTGGAAGCAATAGCATCTAGAGATATAGCTTCCCCATGTTTCAGGAGTGCTACTAATTCTCAGTCTGAATGTCCCAGAGCGATTTTCGATACTTAGAGGTCGAAAGAAATGTAGAAGATTAAGGCTTGAGTGTAGGCGGAGTTTTACCAATGTTGTGGGGAATTTGGAAGAGAGAAGAAAGTTGAACATGGCACAGAACTCTTAAACCATATTCATGAACAGAGACGGAGGCCCATACATACAATATTACAGTAAAGGCAAGAGAAGAAAACTGAACGTCCATGGGGTGCGGCGGGTTGGACACAGATGGCCTGCTTGGCTCACCAAATCCGCCCATCATCTATAGGGTTAGAGATTTTTTAAGGTCCCAATTAGTTTAACGAGGAAACTTGGGAAATGTGTGTTGTACCCCGGCCCGGCCGGCTCGAATTATATATAAAATAATATATTTTATATTTTATTATATTTATGTATTTAAATTTTATATTATTTACCTTTATTTTTGAAGAAAAAGGTAAGCTTGGGAATCATAATTTTTATTTTGAGTGGACATAGGATTTGGTTTTAGGTCCGATCCGAACAAAATTTTAGTGTACGCCCAGTCAATCCTGACCCAACCTACCTAATGTCCACCTTTAAATACAGATTACGGGGACACATTTTTATGTAGCTGTGACATTATTATAATTAAAAGTCATTAATATGAATAATCTATTTTAGAGTGAATGACTCTTATCTAATCACATCATTTTTGTGATAAATTCTGTATGAATTTTTTTAGTTATATAACATTATCTTTTTTCTAATGTTGATAAGCATGATGATGCTGACCGTAATGGCAGGCGGGGAGAGGAGAGAGGAGTGAAGATCATGCTGAAAATTCACTCTAGTTTAGACCAACACGTCAAACTTATAACAGGGAGTTACCGCACTTCTAATGCACGTGTTGCATCTGTTTTTTCGGATGAAATTTGACTTAATATTTCTGATGTCTGAATTGATTATAACAGAAAGAGGAGATTTTTAAGAGAGAGAGAGAGAGTAAATTCTGACTTAGTCTCCATACCCACACAAAATAGGTGATCAAGAACTCTAATTATCCACAAACCTGAGGCCTTAATGGGCATCTTCCTGCAATTATATTTCATCAATTTCATAGCTTAGGATATGTTATAGGATTGATTGATTCCAAAGGTGAAGCAAAATTTTTATTTGTCCATAACTTGCAGTAGAAAGGACAAACAATAGATCAGAAGCAAGAGATCAATGCCAAGTCTTTTAACTAACACACAACTCGATCGTAGCCCTGTGGATATAGAATACTGCCACCTCAAGGAAAGGGAAATCCTCACTGCCACCTCAGTCTTCATTGTCCTCTCTGCATAAAAAAAGCGAAGGCAAAATGCCATCAATATTTTCACCTGCAACTCAAATCGCTTGAGAAGTTGGTAAGGTAAGAAAGAACCTAATACAAAGTAGCCACAATCCCCAAGAAAAGATCATCTCTGCCACCTCATATACTGTCAAACATTTCAAAAACTAGACTTCATTTGGTAAAAAGACAATGTTTACAGCTATTTTCTGCTTCAACAGCAAACAGATGATGCTTAACATTTGAATATATATATATAGCGAGAGAGAGAGAGTAAACATAAAAATAAAAAGATTTTTCATTCCACAATGAAGACCGGAAACCTTCAACTGAAGTGTTCCGGAAAAGAGAGGACGAGAGTTTATTCCTGGAGAATCTAACAGGAGACAATAGATATTAAATACTCAGTTCAGACATCAACAAAATTTTCCCCAAGCACGAACTCTCAAGCTCCGTCACATCTTAAGTCTGTTTGTGGCTATTAGTCATCCAAAGTTCGAGCATAAGCAACTGAATGAGAATAATCAGTAACCAACAATTGCTGATAGTGCCAAATCCTTGTGATTACTTGAAGAGTTCTGGGTTCAGCCAGTCCCTGCAAAGAGAAGCACATTGAAATATTATTTCTGTCAAATTCAATCAAATGCAGTGCTGCCAAGCACAACAGTATGTGGAAATTCACACATTCTCTTACTTGCTAATGTCATCAAGGTGATCATCAAAATCAACGATATCCTGCCATTTCTGAGAGGAAATATAGTCCAAGAGGACTATATTTGCCGATGGCTCCTTGATGCTCAATCTGCTGCTTCCATCTGATCCAACTAGCTTCCAACTCTTGGACGAATCTCTTGTATAAAGCTGAATAAGCAGCAGGAAATAAATAATAAGCCTGCTTTTGTAAACCATTAAGGGAGAACTGATAATAAATCTTCACAACTCTAAAGACACATCAGGTTTTCAATGCAAACAACACAATCATAGGATGCTAAGATAAGCCAAATTTAACCAATATGCTCTGCCAAGTGGAATGCAGACCACTCTGCAACATGGACAACTGAGACTACAATGCACAAGGAGAAATTATTTGTATTGATGTCTAAAATATAGCAAAATAATGAAACAGAACCCAAAATAGTTTCACAAGGAAAAGTTGAGATAATACTCATGAAAAGGGAGTCACAGTTGAGAAATTTTTTTTTAGGGGTTACATCTTTTATTAGGATGACATTCAGAAGTACTAATAATCCGCAAACAAAATACATGACATCATAATGCCTCAATTTTACACACTCCAGCAATAGGATGCACGCCAAATCATGAATGCAAAATGGTTTTCATGTCCTCTGGCACGGAAATTGTTGGGAGCTCAACCCAAACCACACCTTGTTTTTCTATTAAAACCATCAAGGAAACAAGATAGATATATGTAATCATCTATTTAATTTACAACTTAAAGTTTCCACAGGTTAACTGGACTTTCAAAAAAGCAAGTAAAAGTCACTCAAGGTATACCCTACTCGAGATCACTTTATCATCCTATGACTCTAAAATTTGCCATGTCTTGATTGACACACCTATTTCAAGGAACAAATCGCACAATGCAGTCATTGAAAATAAGGGATTAGCCAATGAAGTATAGTGGCATCTACAAGTCCCATATAAGTTATTTTGACCACAGTTCTACAAGACATGGGTCTTGTTTATGAAATAGTTTATCCAAAGGCAAATATTTAAATGCCTTAAGAGATTACTTGGCAAAAATATTTAAATGCCTTAAGAGGGGTTATCATATTTATAAATATACGACACAAGTGATACCTTCAATTAATCATAATACCCAAGGAGCAAAATTTTCATTTCTTTCCATTGAAACTTCTGAAACGTTTCCGTTTTCTTAGAGACTCAAGCGAGCCACTAGTGGGAATAATGAAATTCTTGTGTTTCTATTTGAGGCACACCAGATTTTGACCAGAACGTAATGAAATACACCAAAACACGTCACAATCTACCAAATTAATAAGTTGTGTCAACACGAATTTAGAATTTTTTTATAAATATTGCATAATTTTTACCAAAAAAATGGAAAATGCTGAATTTTACTATAATGGCACGTACTCGAAAACTCTAATGGTCTAACCCAAATCCAGAATTTTTATGTTTGCTGAATTTTTATGTCATCCAATGCTCCCAATTTTCTCCTTTGCCTCCCAATAAAATCAATTCAAATAAGAATTATGCTCCATTTATTACGTTTCAAATAACAATTACACTCCAATGACGGAAATCCAGTGACATAATGTCCTTAGCATGCTGTGCAAGATAAGAGACCAGTCCCTGGTGCTGGAAGTCCTTACCGGCATCGGAGACTCATTACCAGAGTCAGAAGCATGTGGGAACGATCACTGATCAATCTTCCAACCCCCCACCCCGGGAAAGTTTCGATTGTGAAGCGAATTGTAAAATAACTTCCAGTTTTTTTGTGTATTTTGGCAAGTTGTTTTCGGCCTTTGATGAAATATTTTACTGAACTCAATAAGCAACCAAATACCAAAAAATACTTCAAATATTTTCTCACAAATCTTCTTCTTCCAACCAAACAGAGCATAAAGGTGACAACTTTACCTAGTAAATCAAATTTCAGTGCAACAGGCTAGTAACAGAAAGATGTCCTTCAATCACGAAACCAAAACTAAAGAGTTAAACTCACCTGCATTACAGGGCTCCTGTCCTTCCCCTTAGGTAAAGCTTCAACCTTCTTGTTATCTAACTGAAATTCAAAGAATTAAAAAGTACAAAACTAATTTTAACAGAAATAAACTCGCAGAAATATACAATATACAATACATACGCACGAGTAGACACAAAAGAAACGGAATTCAACTACGGAGTAATTGAAAACCTACCAAAAGCAAAGCTGCTTGGGAGAAGTATCGATGTATGTGATCGCCTATGTTCTTGGCAACATTACCGAGCTCAAAATCATCGAATCTCTCGTTGGCGTGGAAGTAACCAACAATACTCAAACCTTGAGCGCCATAGTACTCCTCTATCTATTCCAAATTTCCAATGGATCATCCACAAAAAAAAAAAAGAGATTGTTAAAGAAAAACCCTAAGATCAAGACTTGAGAGGCAAAGAGAAGAAAGAGTAGAGACGAGTCGATGGAGGACAGACCTGAATTAGAGCGATCTCGAGGGGAGGGAGGAGGCCGATCTGGGAATGGAAGAGAGGGACGGAATCGGTGATCTCGAGGACGGGGTTGTTGTCGCCGCCGGAGAAGCGGCCGAGGAGGACGCCGTTGACGGGGGAGGTCTTGTGCTTTAGGGCATGGAGGATTAGTTTGATGTAGGCATTCTGTCCGATCTCGTAGCGCAACTCGCCCATAACTCAGAGGATCGAGAAGAGTTAACAGTAACACCGCGTAGTGCCGCCGCTATACACAACACCAGACAGTTGGAGACAGAGAGAGAGAGAGAGAGAGAGAGAGAGGCGTTTGTGTTCGGTTGGACTGACTACTGAGGGCAGCAACCGTAGCAGCATATTTTAGGAATCTTCGGAAACATATCGAGACGACGTCGTAGCTAGCGCACTCACCAACCGTGCAAGTTAACGTCGATTCAATACCAGACCATGCGATACAATTGAGAATTTCTCCAACACGATTATTGCGGAGCCAACGGCTAAAGACTTCGGATCCCATCAACTATATTTTAAAAAAAAAAATATCGGGTACAATGGCTTGGAGGAATGATCTGAATTCATCAGTCGAAAGGCCAAACACAAATGGCAGAAAAAAATTTTCAAACCCCAATTCTTTCACAAAACATTCTGTGATCCATTTTTTCCATTTTTTCATATGTAGCCGCCTCAACTTGAGGTGATCCAATTGATGCAATTCAAAAGATGGTTACCGAAGTGCAGTATGTGAAATACTCGAGAGAGAGAGAGAGAGAGAGAGAACAAGTTGAAATACAAAGGCAGGCATTAGTGGTAAGAGATTGACTCTGGTTCATACACCTTTTCTGTTTGACAGACAAGGTACAATCTAAAGTTTCCAAAACAATTTCATACATAACATTGCTCAGTTGAATTCCCTCGTTTTGAAACGAAAGGGGCAATGGAAATGGTTCCATCATTTCAAACACACCCCACCCACCCCCCGGCGCAGCTCCATCATTTTGGAATGGAACCTGAGAAACCAGAAGTGACGAAGCCAAGTAACGAACTCAAGTATACGTGTGAAAAGGTAGCGCTCTCTTTTCTTTTCTTTTTTCTTAATCTCAAGCAAATATAACTCTCTCCAAAAATATAAGCAAAAGAAGTCCAAAACCACACACAACGTTCAAGAGGACAAAGCTAACTCATAAATGGACTTTTAAAAACCTTATTATATTTGATACACAAGATGAAGAAGAGAAGAAAAACGGTAAAAGAAATAGGATGACAATTACATGCAGAACATGAAGTCACCCTTGAAAAAGCATTACACAACAGATTACAAAAGTGATAAAAGGTATATCCCCAATGGTTGCACAAGTGAATAATTCTACCACTAACAAATATAACTGAGCATGCTTTGCAACAATCACAGAAACAAGCTTTATCTCGTCGAAATTAGCTGTGGGCTTATTCCGTATCACGCTCATCTGTGAAGATGGCCATACTCCCTTCAATAACTCTGAAAGTCCGTTGTGACAAGAAGTTCACCAGAAAGGAGTAGAGGCATTGGTGTTTAAACCCCAGCACATAAAGCAGGACCATTCCAAATCGCTCAACACCTCAGCTAGTAAAACTCATTTTGCACCACGTGCCAGCAGTACATAATATGAACCAAGTTACCATTATCGTATAACACAATAAACATTCCCAGTGTAGCTGGAACTAGATGCATGTAAAACGTTATTCTTTTTCAATAAACAGCTCCACGGTTCATAATTATAAAAATTGTGAATTAAGCAAGCTGACCTGACCATAAATTTCAACACTCAATACCTGTGCAAAAAGTTAAATGCTAAGCACCATTTCATGCTATGTCATAGCAGAAAACAGTATCTTTCTCAAAACTAAAGGTGGTACCTGAACCCTTATCTACCAACCTGCAGGGAAAGTCAAAGTATCTTTGCTCTTAAAATGTAAACTATCAACTATCCCAGTAAGGTGGAAATGCCTCAAAATTAATTTTAAATAGCACCGACAATAATGGCTTTTGTCCTGCCTCATATTTTGGCATACACTATCACACTAATCCACTTTAAGACAAGTTCGTGTAAATCTAACATCATTCCCTAAACCATAGTGATATTGGCTATTTAAGTCAAACAGCACCATCAGAGGAGAAATCCCTATCTTAGACGGTCATGGTTGCAAGACCCAAAACAAAATGCTAAACAGAGTAAACATAAAAGCTAACAAATTTATTACACAAGAAATGTCTAAACTAAATTAAACTATAAGAGAATGTACCCAGCTCAAAAGCAATAAAGCTATGGTCTACATAACAAACTAAAGAGAAATTAATCTAGAACACCACAAGCCGACAGCAAATACTAATCTGAAAACACTATTCTAAGACATACAATAAAGAAGTGAAACTATTACAACTCTTCTGATCTTTAAAAGGTTCCTCGGTTGCAATAAGAAACACCTCTAGTACCCATGGGAAAGCACCTATCAACGCATGAGAAAAAATGCTGGAACTAGAGGAACCTGTGAGAAACTTCTATGGCAAAGCATTTTCCTTTTTTTTTTTTTGGCAACTTCTATGGCAAAGCTTAAGCACAACTTCAAGAAAGGCGTCACTTTCTACCTTCCATAAGGATGGTACCGGCTGCTGCCACTATAGCTTCCCCTTCCATACAGCCCACTAGCACCACCATAACTAGCACCAGGACCAGAGTCGTAACTATCATAGCTTGAACCTCCATTACTCCCATAACCCTCACCTCGGCCATATCCACCTAGCCCACTTCCACCATAGCCGCCACTAAACCCACCACCATAGGGTCCAAAGCGACTAGAATAACCAAGGGAAGATTCGCCTCGGTAGCCTCCTAGGCTACTGCTGCCAAAACCTCCATAACCACCGAATTCGCTTCCACTGCTACCGTACCCACCATATCCATGAAACCTACTGCCAAGACCTCCAGGCATCCTATAGGGGCCGGGGCCAGGCCCAAACCCAGCATCGAAACCCTCATAAGAGCTGCCAAATCCACCAAAGCCGTCGTTAAAAGAACGAGCCCTAGAGTTGCTACCATATGCAGGAGCAGGTGGTGGGTTTGAGGCTTTCTTTGGTTCTGCTTTCTTGATTTCCACCTACAATAAAGCAACTTAGTTAACCTAAGTTCCGCTGCATGCAAACTATCATCAGAATTCTCCTGAGAAGATATATACCTGTGAAAATCTTGACCTAACATAAAAAATAAACCCTACTATCGTAGTTACTCTAAGTGCGACAATATTTGAAGAAGTATGCAGTACAACAACTCTTAACATATATATCATTGAGTAACAAAGGGTATAGAATTCTACATGCTCCTGAATAAGCATGTATCTGTTTACATGCTGATTTCTTGGGGACCATGGAACTAAGCTCACCTGGGTACCCGCCATATCAATCATATTTCCCTTGGACAACATTTCATCTACAACTTCCTCATCATCGAATATTACAAATCCGAATCCTCGAGAACGGTTGGTCTCATGATCACGGATAATCTGGTGTTCAACAACTTTACCATACTTGGAGAAGAAATTCTTCAACTCATCTGATCAATTCAACATCCCCATAAAAAGTTAAGACACAATTAAAAACGCAACACATTTTAAGCTATCCACATGTTTTAACAAAATAATAAGCACACCTTCAGTGACCGTTGATGGCACTCCCCCAACAAATATCTTCTTTGTTTTGAAATCCTTTGATTGCCCAGATCCTTTTGGAATTGTTCTTTTAATCTCAACCTATACCCCAGTTTCACACAGCAAGTCAATAATAATAATACAAGGGGAAAACACCATTTTGGTGTTCCCCTACTTTCTGAAGCCTGAAAACTGAAGATTCGTTAGAGAATATGGAATATAATTCAATCGCATGGAAGTGCATTAAGGATTTTACAATTCTTTAAACAACTCAAATTCAAATTCCTTATGCGTAACTAAAACTCCTTTTTTGGGATAATGATAGTGGTATATACTTGTGCATAACTAAAACTCCTTTTTCCATTCAAATTCCTTTTGTACATTGCCCTTTTTTACATAATATGCATGTTTGTTATTAGATACCACTCAACTCATAATATGCACACACGTTGCATGTTCCCAAAGTCTAGCAATAATAAAGTAATAGAAATGTGCATAAATTACGATAAATGTAAAATGTGCATTTTCATCAAATAATATGAGCCCAAAGATCAATCACAAGTAATATGGAGTGCAATCCACCGTGTTTAGAAAGGATCTTGCCTGTTTTCCATTGATGACATGGCTATCTTCAATAACCTTGTCAACAACTGAAGGATCAGCATAGGTGATGAACCCAAAACCCCTCGGCTGCCCTGTATACCGATCTTTCATTATCACCGAGTCTGTGATTTCCCCATAGTTTCCAAAGTGCTTGTTGAAAGTAGCTGATTTCAATCAATAATAATTCCGTATCAGCTAATAAATATTACCCAACACCCTAATCATCACCCCAATAACAGGCATGCTATTTAATCTCATAATGTTCGTCATCAAATTGGCTAGTTGGAAGCAAGATACAAAATTCATAGATCGACGTTAACGACACAACGATTAATCAGTGAACCCCTAAACACGCATGGCCATAAAGCCAATCAAGATGAAGATAACATCATCTCAATAAAAAGAGACCCAGCACAAAACACGAAGTTCATTAGCCCAATCTATATTATACTCTTCTATAAAAGAGGCCCAAAAACAGCAAAACAGCCAGTCAATAAACACTCCTATCACGAGATGGACAACAGCAATCAACCCATAAATTTATCATTTAAAAAGACTAGGCAACCCTATAGGTACATCATTTATATACATATATATATATATATAGAGAGAGAGAGAGAGAGAGAGAGAGAGAGAGGAATTCTTACCATAAGTCGTGTCTTTTGCTAATCCTCCGATGAAGATCTTCCTGCAGATTGAAAAAAAAAAAATACCAAATGGGGGAAAATATAAGAAATCCTCCTAAAACGGATCAAAACAGTGGAAGCTGAAAGAGGGTTAGAGAATCGAACCCCGGACTCGCTCCATCGCCGGTGTGTGGGTTGTCGCTCTTCGATCTCGAACCCATATTCCGAGCTCGCTCTCTCTGTGTTCGGAACTCCTGCGTGAGACTGGAAGCGAGACGAAGAAAATGCTAGGGTTTCAGTTGAGGAGCTCTGAGACAGAGTGGGAATACCTGCGGGACTAGAGATTAGTGAATAGTGACTAGTCTTCGATTTATATATTCTTCCCACCAACGAGAATTCTTTACAATGACACGTAAACACAAATTTTCTCCACGTGTATTTTTATTTTAGAATTTTTCTGAAAAATAAATAAAAATTTGTGCAAGGAGTGGGTTTGTTTACAGTTGTAGGTTTCAAAGTAAAATGACAAGCTTTAAAACAAAAATTAAAAAAATTTGCACAAGGAATGAGTTAGTTTAGTGGTAGTAGGCTCCTACGCCATATCTGATATCATGAATTCAACTCGTTATCTTTTCTTCGATTCTTTAATCTCTAATGTGTCAAAACAGAAAAGAAAAAATACGCAACAAAACTTTAACATGTAGAGTAATTCATTATTTTCTATTTTACGATTTTGGTTTCTCAAGGTAAATCTTTTTAAGTTGACAACAATCTTTTAAAGTTAATATAGTGAGAAGAATTACGATCTTAGTAATCTTACATGCTCTTAAAATATTCAAATTATAATAAATATATCACATTATGTGATGATCACACGCATGATAATGAAACACATTCACGTGCCTTGTGATGATGTTGATCAATTCTGCAAACTAAACTTTGTGAGCACTAATTGAGTATTGTAGTTTTTTTTTTTAATTTACGATGCTCAACTGCAACAACGAAAATGGTTATAGACTGTGGAATACTTATTTTATAGCTTAATTAATTAGTTTTCCATTTTTTATAGTTATATTCAACCCAAATTTACTCTGCTTTTTTATTAATAATTACACTTTATCTCTTTGAACGAAAATGATATAACTTCTCTAAAATAAACACATAACTCCCTTTAGTATAGACTATTGTGAAAAAGTATGGATTATAACGGTATGGTGAAAAAGTATGGATTATAACGATATGGTGAAAAGATGAAATTGTCCCAACCTTTTTAAGGTCTCCTCTTCCTCTCTCTAACTAATCTATTTGGCAATCTATCAAACACTTTGCAGGCATCTCAAATTTCTTCCCGACTCTTCATTCCTCACTTTTATTTTTGAAGTCATCTTATGTCGAAGTTCATAAACATTCTTCTCTGTCCAAAATAAATGCAATGGAGTTCAAAGTGGAATGTTTTACAAGATAGATCTTAAGCCTTACCACGATAATAACTTTTCAACAAATTATTTGAACCAAACATAGAGTTTGGTATGAACCTATCGTGTGGTGGTTGATAAGGGGATATCCAGTCAAAACCATGGACCCGTTATTGAAGTCTGCAAGTTTTGATAAAAATGAAGTCTGCTAGTTGTGATAAAAATGAAATTTGCAGAACTGTCCTTCATACAAGATGCATGTGCCACCAGACCCACAAATTCAAGAGCAGACAATCCTTCAATCATGCATTTCTACATCTTATATAGACATGAAGTTGGGTGCTTGTCCAGTGAATCAATCCTTGCACCATGAAAACTCCATATAGTTAAATTGTTTCTTTTCTAAACAATACACACTCTGTTCTAGCCTATCTGACCCCACAATCTTTCACCTCTATAATGATATTAGAGTCTTATGTCAATCCATGCTTTAAGCAATAGGACTTTGTACATTGTGTATGACCAATTTCCTTAGAAGTCTATGGAAAGACGGATTCTAACCAAAATACCTATAACTTTTCCTGAGTCAGGAAGACCGAGGATCATGAACGGCAATACACCTCCATATATTTTTCTTTAAATTTGTTTGCACCTCGGGTGGTTGATTAAGCATAGTCCTTTAAGACCATCACTAGATTAAAATCTGATAAAATATAGCACTTATAATCTGATAAAAGCTTCACGGTGTCTGCAAACGCCATGGTTGTTTTTACATTGGGTATTGTGGGTTAAGCAGTGGCGGTGGGGTGAGGCGGTGGGGGTGGTGATTTGAATAAGAAATTGAGAAGAAAGAGAAGAGGGGTATCACCGTATCAGCCACGACAGTCTACAGCGGGGACAAAAAGAAAGGGAAAAAATATATTTTTGAGGGTAAAATGTTCTTTTCAAAGATCCATTTTTGAAGAAATGCACTTTCAATCAAATCCTTTGCAAGTGTGGTATACACGCCATTAGTTTTATCCGTTTTCATCCATTTTTTCAGTAGCCTATATATTATAAGGAGATTATGTGTTTATTTTTAATATCATAAGGAAGTTATCTGATTTTTGTTTAAATTATAAAGGGATAAAGTGTAATTAATTTTTTCTGAAGTTCTAAATAATTTTACTTGTGTTTCTTTAAACTAAACCAAAAAAAATAAAAAACCTCACAGTCAAACCCTACATGGTAACAACATGGTTCAAGTCATAATTATCACTACCGTAGTGCACCAAAAAGAAAACCAAACAAAAGAGGGTGACTTTCTTATCGGTTAAGGTACCGCTTGTAGTGGATGGTATTGAGCCGTATTAAATTAATCGAACGGTATCAAATTTGTGTAGTTTATTTTTTATTATATTTTGATAATAAATATATATTAAAATTTGTGTTAGGCATATACTAAACAATTTTGATTTTATACAAAAATTAATATTATTTTATTATAATAATTGTCTAATAACTAAAATACTCCTTAGATGTGCATGTAAATATACGGGCAATCGAAGGGGCATTTCACTTTAGATAGTTATCATAAAAAACAAAGAAGATAAATTGAGATATAAAATCATATTTTTTATGAATGTGTGCAAGTCATATGACAATTTTTATCCACTCGCCTGATAAATTGCTAACATACTACTAACATAATGTATTAATTGATACCAATTAACAAATTAGAGGTTTAACACGTGACGTTTTTAAAGTTTAGAGACATAGTAATATAGAGTCTTGTTTAAGAAATATTTTAATAATTACCCCTTCTTTTTAACATGTTCGCATTCCCCTCAAATCAACAACCCCCCCCCCCCCCCCCCCAAAAGAAAAAAAAAGTGCAGCATTTTTTTTGAGTTGAATGATTTGTGATGTAATTGCATTCGGTAATTATTGTGAGTGATTTGTTGTTTCATCCTTAAACAAATATATATTTTTTGATAAATACCAAAATTATTTGTTGTATCACTAAATCATGAAAGTATGGATAACAGTTGCATCTGAAGAGCTTGGTACAACCATATATCATTGTGCTGCCTTCATACTTGGCAATACCCATTTTTTTTACCAATTGCATGTTTAGGCTCGCTTGCATGCATTTCAATTAATTTTGAAATTTGTATAATTCTTTCATTTCATATAAACTAAGTAATTATTGGGTTAAAGATTCTAAAAGTGACCTTAAGAAGTTGATTGTACCAAAAAGGCATAGTTATCAATATTTTACTGGCCGGTATGTACCGTATCGAATATAAAACGGTACTAATAAAGGTGAGCTCTGTATCGGTTAAGGTATCGAACAATATCGATTAATACCGATCAATACCGGTGGTAGGATGATACCGACCAATGCTAAATTTAATAGACGATACGAGATTTTATGGAATTTATTTTAAAATAATTTAAATTTATTGTATTGTAATAATAAATATCCATTAGAATTTGTACTTGACATATATTAGATTATAATATGATTTTTAAGTATTTTTAAATATGTACATAGATTTAAAACAATTTAATGTTTGACTAATATTTATTATGAATAATGTTAAATTTTATAAGTAAATATTTTGTAAATAAATAAATATATATTTTTATAAATATATAATATTTATAGTATTAAATTCAAAATGTACTTGATGTTTGCACCAATATCAATATATATCATATTAATTAAAAAATAGCATGTTAGTTTGTACAATATTAATAATTATGCTAAAGAGTTTCGAAGTTAAAACCTTACGTAGCCTCTTATGCTCAAGTCATGACCATTAAGCAACCCTCAGGTTGCAGGATTGGCGCTACCGACTTTATTAGTTTCAAACTTTACTGTCACAAAGAGTTAATTGCACATAAACTGCAGGGGAATAAGCCCTAGTGGCCTACCTATATAAAACCCATTGGTCAAAACAATCACAACTCAAGGGGCAATTGTCCAAAGTTCCCCCCCCCCCCCCCCTCTCTCTCTCTCTCTCTCTCTCTCTCTCTCTCTCTCTCTCTATCTATCTCTGTATCTTTCTCTTTCTATAAATACATCATTATTGTCCTGCAACTTCCCCAAGAAATCAATTCAAAATCTTCCAAAATCTCCCTCTCCATCTAGTTCGATTTCCTTACATGGCCATATATATCATCTACAGCTCTATATATGTATATATATGCCTATTATAGTTAATAGGTTTGCTTCACCAAACTCTTTGTAGCCTCTCAGTCTCTCTGCTTAGTCTTTCTGTTCTGTAAACATGAGTACCGGCGGTTCTAGGGTTTCGATTCCGAACAATATTCGGAAAACGATCCAAGACATCAAGGAGATCACAGGGAAGCACAGCGACGATGATATATACACAATGCTCAAGGAGTGCAATATGGATCCTAACGAAACCACTCAAAGGCTCTTGTATCTTGGTACTTCCGTCCTTACTATATTTTGTGTATATCCATATATGTATAGCGTTTGTACATGTCATTGTTTATTCTTGTTTTGGTTATAATTGCAATGGTTATGATCTGTAGCTTGCTTGGTTATTTTTTGTAATTTGGTTGATGAGAAACCGAAGGAAAAGACAAAATAGATTTAATAGTGTGCTCTCATGATTTTTTTTTTTTTTGGCTCTGTGGGGACTGAAAGGCTCCCGATTATACTTATTGGGCACAGTAGAGTGTGAGTGTTTTTTTTTAGGCTACCACTCAGTATTACTATACTCCAACACTCCTAAACTCTAAAAGGTAACAATTTGTATCGATCAGCATACCCCTTCTGTTAGCAATCTGTTAGGAAAATGAATGAAAAATCATTATTTGACCTGTACATGTTTACAAAATTATAGTTTTATACCTAAATTGATTTATCTTGTTATAATAATTGTTTAATGACTGAAATGTCTCTGAAAATGATATGTAAATATAGGGATAATATAAAAGGTATTTCAGTTATTGGACAATTATTACAAAAAGATAATGTAATTTAGGTATAAAATAAAATTTTGTGAACATGTGCAACTTATAGGATAAATTTTTATCACTCTCCTAATTTATTGCTAGCAGAAGGGGTTGATTAATACAAATTGGTAGTTTAGGGGGTCAATTTATTACGTTTTAGAGTTTGAGGGGTAGTAATATGAGTTCAGGAGTATACTTGAAATCAGCCCTTTTCTTTACCGGATGCCACAGAGAAGAAAAAGTTCATAGTTTCAATTACTTTTTTTTTAATTTTAATCCTTTTTTCCCTTCTTAGCGTCTAAAGTGAGTTACTTTACTTTCTTCTTTTTTTTTTTTGTTTTTTATTTTTCCTTTTCGTTTAAGTTTAATATTCTGGTGGGTTTATGATCTGCTGCAATGTAGTTCATGGGCTTTGATAAACAATGTAGTTCTTTTATTGGCTCATTGTTGTACCTGCTGAAACGGTATTCAGACCACATGGCACTATGATTTTCATCATCAATCTTCTTAAAATGTATTTATTCATATAAAAGAATTGATATATGGTATATATATTTTTTCAAACTGATGATGTGCTATGTTTATTACTTTATGACACTCATGGATTTTGTGGTATATAATCCTAATGGGCAGGTCAGGTATGCTATCAATATGTTTGCATTACCATATGATATAGATGTCTATGGATTATCTTGGAGCTTGATTGTTATCCTTTCTGGGTCTGATGGAAAATACCGGTGCTCAATTGATTTTAGTTAATTTCACGGTGGAACTCAGATATGGTTTACCAGTTTTCTGTTAGGGTATTTAGTGATCATTCTTGCTACTCCCGTTGGAGTTTTGTGATTCTTGTAAGATTAGTTAATCTGATGATAATGAAGAAAGAAGTATTCCTTAACCAATAAAAAGATTAAGGCCAAGGGGTTTATCACTTTTGTGTAGTTGTATTTTGGTTATACGTCTTGCTATTCCCATCTGAGTTTTATGCTTTATGCTTTGCAACATTGATATGCTTATGGACATTTCTGATCATTGTTCCTCTTTTTTTTAAGGTTTTGTTATGCAACCTATGGTTATCTAGTGTTGTGAATCCTTGCTGGATAACTAATTTAGGTATAAATGAAGTCCTTAATAGTTAGTTCAATAGTGATTCATACATAGAAGTGGATAAAAATAATATTTAATAAAGCAAAGCAGACACACTGGATATTATTTATTAAAGTGATAAACCTATTTTAAAGGGCTTAAGCTTTCATAAAGTAGCTTCAAACGAAAAATAAGAGTCCAATATTATGCAATTTTGGAATCAAGTTTGGAATATTAGGTTTTCCTCTATAAGGGCTACACCTAAGGGCACATATAGAACAAGGTGGGAAAGAACGGCTGGGCAACAAGCAAAACTATGGGAAAGAAGTGCTTAGGGATGGATTGAAGGAAGGTGGCATAGAAGGGGAGAGAGTAGTAATAATGTAAAATTCACCAAGAGGGAGGTTGCTTAGCTTTCTTCGGAGGTTCTTGACATGCTAGTGAATTTAAATATGTGACCTCAACAAGAATGCAAGGGGTAGAATAACATACTCAAACATACATGTGTAGATATACATTTTGTAATACATATATGTGGAGAGAGAGAGAGAGAGATCCAAGGGCCAGAATTTTTTAATCCCGATGGGTCTATTCATATTAAAAAAAACCGTAAAAACCCATAGATACATATTAATAACATTATCCCTACCCAAATAGTAACATTGTATAACTCACATTCTGTTACCTAAGAGGCCAAGCCCCTAGAAACCTGACAAATTGAAAATACAGAAATGTTTTAAATAAAAGTGCTAATGGGACTAATCATGTAAATAGTCAATTAACATCTCACTCTTTGGGAGTCCCATATCAAGTAGGCTGCACCATTTTGTTTGTGAAGGGAATTAAGTGAAATTGGGTTCACATAGCTTTTTTGCTGTGCAGCATTAACTCTTAGGGAATATGATTTACATCTTGACATTAATTTGTTTGAATAGCGTACTGTAATTTTGTTCTCAAGGTTATTCCATCAGCTATCATTTATCCTGTTCTTTGACCTCTCCAGGGTTTGGAACTGGTAATTGGTCCTGTCATGTCTAGGGATATGTAATAGTCACTTGATTGTGTAGCTTATTTCATGATAATAATTCTTGAGGATAACTAGCATTCTGTTTGGTCTTGCAGACACATTTCATGAAGTAAAAAAGAAACGGGATCGCAGAAAAGTGGTGAGTTGTACCATCATGCATTTGGTTCTTCATTTTAAGGATGATATTCTTTTTCCCTTTTAGTTGAGAATAGGCTGTCTTTCAAAGTTTATAGTATGCTATTGGTGTGTTTAGTTTTGACATGAATATAAAATGACTCCTAAGTTCCATTTTTGACTCAAGTGGCAGACATAATCAACATAACTGTAATTCTTGTTTTGTACAAGGAGATCAAATAGATCTGTTAACTGGAAAATTAGAACCTTTGCCTCAAAAGGTGTCAGTTCAGTTCTTGGTCCAGATAGAATAAGTTGTGTCCATCCTTGGCCATGCATCTACATTTGTATGATTGGTTAATATTGTTGGCAAAGATTTCGAAACTATCTGACAGGACAAGTGCCCTTACTTACTTTACATATGCATTTGTATTTGTTTGTGTGGGTTGCTGTAAGAAAAGTTATCAAATGATGTTGGAGGTGGCTGTCTCAGATTGATTGATAGTTATACAAATTAATAGTTCAAGGAGTCAATGTGTCACATTTTACAGTTAGGGGGGTATTGTGATACCGAGTCAGGGGGTGTTTTTGTAATCAACCTTTTAAATTATGCAACGATAAAAAATAGTCATCTTTATAATCATGCAACTTGGAGAATGATTTGGAATACATTCCCATACACATTTTAGTCTCCATTTGGGGTGCAAATACATTTCCAAATTGTCAAATTATTGTTTTTATCTATGGCTATCTTGACCATATGTTAGTTCTTGTTTTATCCCATTGCAGAATGAGAACAATGGAGTCTCTCAAGAATCAAGTTGGGCGACAGGAACACAGAGGCGAGGGGTTAGGGGCGGTCGTGGGAGCTATTCTTCTTCTTATAACTCTCATGGTGCGTTCACTTTCAATTTAAAACTTCAAATTGCTCCATTTTCTCGAATTTGAATTCCATAAATAAGATTTGAACATTTGGTAGTCTTTTCCCTGGGGAATCCTTGATGAGTGTCTCTAATGAATTGTGAGAAATCATGCTGTCATTTTATTTTTCACTTCTTGAGCTGTTTGCTTAACTAGAACAATTTATTTTCTTTAATTTCTTGGAGTTAGAAGTTTGAGCTACTTCAAGTTCCTTGTTGAGGTTGATTGCTGAAACTTTTCTAGTCTTTTGGAAGAAGCAATGATCTCTCCAGAGCTGTTGCCTATTGGGTTTAAATTCCCATCCGGCATGGTTCCATTTGCAAATGGTGAACTTTTAGTTTAGGAGAAATGCCTTTGCCTTTTACTTTCCCTCTTTCAAAAGTTTAGTTAGTCACCATTTTTGTACTCACATAGAGCAAGACAGACCGAAAAAACAAAAAAACTCGGCCACATTGCATTTGATGTAGTTGATTTAATTGGCATTCTGGGTCCTTATGAGTGAGAACCAGGAGCTTCTCATTTTTCTGCTGCAAGTTTTGATTATTTTTTTTGTTATTTGTATTCTGTGAGATCTGCAAAAACAAAATATTTATTTCTCGCTCTTCATTTTAGCTTATATATATTCCATTGCGATTAAATTTTTTTGTGGTCTAATTGGTATCAGGTGCTGGCGTTGGAAGGAATGTAAGTGCTCGAAAGGAAAATGGAGTCAGTAGCCGCATGGAGAGAGGTTTGAAGCCCTCTCTGACAGTTCCAGAGAAAACAGAAAATAATGCGAATCCTCGTGTCACAAAGTAATATGTTGATTTTTAATTTCAAGTTGTATTATTCTTGTGTATTTAGCCAACTTTCTCATCACTTTGCAAAAACTTCG
This sequence comes from Euryodendron excelsum, assembly GCA_033060915.1. Taxonomy (NCBI): domain Eukaryota; kingdom Viridiplantae; phylum Streptophyta; class Magnoliopsida; order Ericales; family Pentaphylacaceae; genus Euryodendron; species Euryodendron excelsum. The sequence goes on along the minus strand of CM065381.1, from coordinate 15,086,624 downwards.
TGCTTTAATTTGAAATTTGTTTATATGTTACAGTTCTTCAAACATTTCATTCAATGGGTCTACGAGCATATCTTTTGGTGGTTCCAGTCATGAACTTGACCCCCAGTCATCTGCAGGTATTACTTGTAACCTCCATAAGAAATTTTTTTTTTTTTTTAGGTGCTAATGAATTGGGAAGTACTACTTAACAAACTTTTACTGCGAGACAACCTCCCTCCTCCACTCCCATTTTTGTGGCTGGAGTTGGAGTCAAATGGGGAAAAGCTGAATCTGGTTCTCACCTCTTGTGCCTCTTGGCTTGCAAAACTTCGTCAGTGTCTGGTTTCTACTCCTCTGCTTCAGATCCTGTTGTGGTGCCACCTCTCAATTGCCGAATCCCTGGTGTGGATGCAATCAATGGTGAAGTAAATAATGGGAACGGATCCAGAACTGCTAATGATGTTGCAAATAACATTCAAGTAGCCTTTGAAGATGTGATCCCTACTAAAACAGTGCTAAAAGAATCCCAGATTATCGAAAAGAATCAGTCTTCGGAGCCTTCTCAATCATCATCTTTGACTAGTTTTGGTTCTTTGGAATTCGTTTCTATCCAAGATGGTCAATCATCCCAACAACTAATTGGCCCTTCCAAAGGTACCATTTTTTATTTGATAAGTTCCAAAGGTACGATTTTTTCATCATCATCATCATCATAATATGTTACATGTTTTTCTAGTAATTATGATAAAAGGCACATTCTCTGCACCTTTTCATTCCTCAGCTTGTGTGATATATTATGGGTTGGGTGGTTAATACTTAAACCCTTTATCTAATTCATTATTTTGATAATTGTATTTCATTGTTCTTGAATACTCTCTTTTTTATGATGATTAGTCTTTTCTTCCTTGGTTATTCAACCATGATTTTCTTTATTGAACCATGTTTTATCAGATTCTGCATTGTATCAAATGATCATTGTTAGAGCTTATTATTTTCCTACTCTTTCTTATAAGGGTAGTCTTGTAATTTGGTTACATATCTGACTAGTATATATGAAAGCTAAGGTGTAGGGATTACTTTACGTAACCCTAAGCCTATTCTATTTCCTCTACTTTCTCTCTATCTCTCTTTCTTCTTCATCTTCCTTCATCTAAACTTAAGTTTCACTTCAACTTGGTCCTTATAAGCAAGAGTAGGAAAATAATAAGCTCTAACAATCATATTATTTAGTCTGCAATGAAGCATGTTTTATGATTTTTTCCTCATTTATCTAGAATGTTAAAAACTTTAATGTATCTTCAATATTAAAATTAATTCAATTGTTGTTTTATCTGTCCCTTTGTCTCCACTTACTATCACATAAAATTGGGCTAGTCTGAAACATATAGTGGGAGGGAGTCATTTCTGCAATCAGCTAGATTTAATGTTGGTCTATGGAGCTGGATGGGTGGGTGGGCTATTGCAATACTTTAGTTTCTTATGTATGTGCTCCTGATATATTGATATTATTATGTATGTGCTCCTGATATATTGATATTATTAAGAAGATTCTTGCGAATCTCATTTGCATATGCTTCCAGTATGAAAATAGCATCATTTTCTTCGGTTTCTGAATTTCATTTAGGAAAATTTGGTTTTATCCATCTCCAATGCCACAGATGATATTGGTAATCCTGTCACATTGATGTGCTTCATGTAAGGGATTACACAGGAAAACCAGTTTCCCAAATTAAAGGAAGATTCCTATGCTTCTAATGATGCAATGTTAAATCAAGTAAAAGCAACTGACTATATTTCGTCACTATTCATTGTTTTGATTTTGGATGATCTCAAATTGCTCATGCTTTCTAACAGTGGTTGCATCTGAGGCAGCAACTTTGGCAGTGGAAGCCGGTTCTCTGTTACTTCCTCAACTAAATGTCTCTGTTTTAGAGGAAGCAACTTCAAAGCTTGATATGAAGCTAGAGAAGTTAAATATATTTGCTCATCAGCCTGTTATTTTTCCTGACCATTTCCAAGTCCCTGAAGATTTTAAGAATGGGTTGACTTTTGGAAGTTTGGATGCTACTTTTGAACAGAGTGTAAAGTGTGTTAATGGCCCTGATGACAGAAAGGGCTCTATGCCTGCTATTGAATTGCTTCAGGGGAATGACAAAGCTGCTAGGGAAACTTCTATGAGGTCAGCATAGCCTATAGGGAAATCATTTTGACTGTTTCTTAAAATTTTTGCTCTATTATTTCTATTTCAGTCCTTGGACAATTGTTTTTGTCTTTGCTGAAACAATTGTTCAGTCTTTTTCCTACTGTTTGAGCTTAGTTTATATTTTCTTTGTTTAAAATATTTTTTTTATTGCTGTGGGAAAATATCTGTCAAGTTGGTTGTGGATCACTTTCCCATTTGTGTTTAAAATATCATTAATATGTTTTCCTACGGTAAAATAATTTTCAAATTAGGTTGGGTATGTTGGATTTCTGAAGATTGGTGCTATATATTCAGTGGGATGATCACAAGGTTCTCTCATTGGAACTATTTGATTTTCGCATATTCCCACATCCGTTAGAGGATCAAGGTATATTGTGGTTGGTTTTGTGAGTATGTTACTTTCTGATCTTGCAATTATTATTGTATTGTCTGCAGCAATATAAGTGTATCCTCAAATGATCGAGAAGGAGATTATCCTAATAATCTACATTCTCTGCCGTCTGTGCCTGACAATTCGTCACATTTGGAAGACAATGTTTCATCTGTTGCAGCTCCAAAATACAACCAGTCGAAGCAAGAGATTAGGTTGCATCAGGGAGGACCTCAGTACCCATTTATTCAGAATGCCCCAAACTATGGTTTTTCTTTCATTCAACCCATGCTAGAAAGCCAGCTTGTGCAATCTGAAGGACCTGAGCCTCAGGCATGTGATCATTCTTGCCTTGTAGACTCTTCCTATTGCTTTTTTTCTGTTGCTTGTTCATCAAGTTTCTACATTTTGGTTTTCTTAACTTATACATAACCTTTCGAGTGTGTGTATATATATGTATGTATATTACCAAGTCAATGTTAGACTGTAACTTTGAGTTCCTATTCCTATTACATATTGCAATGCAATGTTTCTTTAATTATCTATATGGAAAGATGTTAAAGAAAAATTAAATGTCAAGGACGAAGGGTATTTTTCTAGTAAATTCAGAGAGTGCTCTTGAAATAGCAGGCTTACAAAATCCTAGTTGTACTGACCATTTTGGGTGGAATGTTATTATCTAGATATTCCTAAGAAAAATGAAATCGTCATAGGATATGCTAATGGTCCTCCCTAACGTGTGAGATTCTATTACTTAAAAACTCCACCAACCTCTTTCCTTTGTAACTTTTGAGTCATGAACTGGTGTAAGGAGCTGTCGCAATAATACCTGGTTGTATATAATATGGGTAACTTCCTCTTCAATATTTACTGAGAACGCTGTAAGGCTACTTCGTGATTGATCCTGGATTTTGTTTGGAACAGATAATCATGCAAGTTATTGGTGAAGGTTTTTTGATATGAACCAAAAGCCTGTCAATGGGAATTGGATTAGCACTCTGTTTTCTTGTACTAGAATTTGTGGTGGACCTGTATTGCCACATGCTCAATGCATGCGGTTACACGTACTGTTATGGGTACCTACTCTGAAATGAACATAGAACTCTTATTTCTTTAGTCTTTGTTGATAAGCACCCCCCTTCCCACTAACACACACACATCCCAACATACTCCAAAAAAAAAAAAGAAAGGGAAGAAGCAAATGAAAAAGCACTGTAGTTATGTAGATTTTTCATTTCTTCCAACACATGCACACAATTCCCTAATTATTGTTGCCTCTCAAAGAATGTTCAATTGAAAGGATTACTACCACTAATTTTCTTTTCCGATGCAGTTGTTATTTTCATTTTCTAATTTTCCATATCTTTGTTAAATTGTAGAGTGGGAATTCGCTGGTTTCATCTACATCAGGTTCAATGGCAACTGCTACTCAAACTGGTGGTATTGGACAGAGTTCTATTGCTGTATCTCCACCACCATTTCCTGTTTTCCGGCAACCTTATCCTCCCAACTACTTTCCATTGGGCCCTTATTTTCCCCCATTATATTTGGCCTCAAATGCACCACAATTTTTAGGCCACAGTGGGTTTCCTCAGCAGCCTTCAACGGGCAATGTATATCTATCACCAGCAGCAGTACCACCAGGGGTTAGGTTCTCTGTTCCACAGGGCAAGCCAGGAATTACCGCTGGAAATCCAACCCAATTTGGATTTCCATCTGGCTATGGTTCATATAGCCCCAGTCTAGCTGTGACTTCTGGAAGTTCTGCTGGTAATGAAGATCTTGTGGCATCTGCTTTGAAGGAGAACAGTGTTTACACAACTGTCCAACAGGTTTTTTCCAATTCCATGTACTGGTTTTGTTGTCCTATTATGTTAACGTGAAAGCTTTATTTCTACAGGATTCTGCTATATCTGTGACGACAGAGTGAATTTGTATTTTGCAATTTTTGGTAGCTTGCCACCGTCCTTGTTTGGAATAACTAGATAAAGTTACAATACAACTATAGAATTATGTATAAATGTTGAATTTTCTTGCCATAAGGTGGGGGTAATTGATATGTCTGTTTTTGTACTCCTAAAAAAAATGCATATGTTTGCTTTTGTAATTTAGCATTCGTTACAGGTGCCAGTGCCAAGTATTAAAACTATAAATAAAATAATTGTTTTCTCGTCCAATAGGTTACATGGGCTCTTCTAAAATATATAAGGTACCCGTGTTGGACATTCACAGAGCAAAAATATTTAGTAGTTCGAGTTACTACCATATAAATATGCATAAAACTCCCATTTTATGTGTGAAATGTTTTATACCATCTTGTAGACAGTCTTTTATCCTAGAAATTAAGAAATATGAATATTTTGCCATGTTCCCGTACCTTTGGACATGAGAATTACACGGATTCGACACTTAGACACATACCCGTACTCGATTGCCATACCCTAGTCCATGTAATATAGCTCATCCATATGTACATGAACTACAAAACATGGAGTGTCAATGATCTGCTTGGACTGTAGTTACAGAATCTTGGTTTCACTTAAATCTTTTGAAGTCGTTTTTATGCTTGTTGATGTGTTGATTGTAAATGGAGTTAAATATTGTTCTTGTCTTACTCCCACAACACTCTCTCTCCAGTGATCATATTTTTTTGCCTTATGATGACCCATATGACTTGTTTCAACTATGCATAAATATATGAAGCACTTTATGTAAATTTCATTAGAACAACTGTCCATTCCTCACAGATGAAAAATGATACCCTCTTGTTATACTTTGATTTTTAGAGCATATCCCATTTTATTATGCCACTAATTATGTTTTCATTAAAACCACTTCCAAGAAATAGTTCCAGAACCTTTCGATGCTTGGAGTTATATCTCTCTTTATAATATGCTGCATTTGATTCTAATGTACATTTATTATCTGTTTCAAGTCTGCCACGGTATGATCCTAATATATAAGTCATATACTTGCATTTGTCAGTTGGACCTACTGCCATGACTGCATGCTTGTGTCTCATTTTGCTATCATATACTTGTCTCTCTGTGTCTGTTCTTCATGAGGGCCCGTCATTCATTTAAAATTATTGAACCACATCAGTTGACTGTTGCTTTCCTTGTCTTGTTTGACTCAGGGTGAAGGTCCACTTGTCTGGCTTCCTGCTTCTGGCCGAGATATCTCCAGTTTGCATGCCAATTCTTTCAATAACCACCTTCTTCAGGGGCAGCATGTTGCTTTCTCACCTCCACAGGCTGGCCATGGTCCTTTTACCGGAATTTATCATCCCCCGCAGACAATGGCTACCACTTCAACAGTTCCTCCACGTCTGCGACATTCTCAGTCTATAGTTGGATCCATTGAAACAATAGGACCCCCAATGGGGCCTTATCAGCAGCCTCAGCATGCAGTTAGTTGGAACTCCAATTATTAGTTCCTTATTTGTTGTACAAGTGTGCATTGAGGAAAAAGCATTGGGAGAATATGAAACATTGGCCTGATCTGACTGTAAATATGAATAGCGGCCCCGACAATTTTAGAGAAGTTTTCTTGGGTGGTAGGAGTATACAAGAAATGTTCACCAGTTATTTCATGTTGACAACTTTTAAGTTAATAGGAGATAAATTAGGACAGTTTAGATCTGCTTTTCCCCCATTGAAATTATTTCTGTCAGGAACAGTTGGCTGTTTTCCTTTTTGAGGTCATAGGAACTTGAAATGATGATCAGAGTAGGTGGGAGATTCCATTCTTTTACTTATTATGTCTCACCTGTATATCCAATTTTGATAGCAAGAATGGAGGAGTGACATTGTTGTAATTGGTAGAAGAAAATCGGCATTACAGTGTTATTCATTATCAGTTAGACTAAAGCAGCCCCTATTCGAAGGGTATTGCTGCAGTGTTGTGGAGGCATTTTATGGCTTGAAGCAATATAGTTTTTGCATGTTTCTGAAGGATTAGTGATCTTTTGAGTTGAATTATGCTATTGTGGTGATCTTGGGAATTGAATTGAACCCGATTATTGAGTTGAAGTAGTAAAACAAGTAAAACAATTGCTTTAAGTTACTTACGTCGAAAAGTTTAAAGATCAAGCTGTTTTGATTCTTTGGCACTACGTTAAAATGCTTCTGTGTAAGCAGTTATCAACAGGAAAGGTTGGCATGTTTTAAATTGTGAGAACATGTGAAATAATTTATTTATTTCTCTTTTTCTTTGGTTGGGTTAAGTAAATGAGAAAAATAAATAGATATTTAAAGCGAATCCATTTTTCATTTGGTTACTCGTAATAAATAATACGTACCATAAACTTTATTTTTCTTTTTTCTTCATAAATCCAAGAGATCAAAACTCAGGTCTCTGTTATCTTTCCTTGAACAGTGGACTGTAGATGTGGAATAATAGCCAGATCTGGAAATTTTAGTATTCTTTGCAAAATTTGAAATACTTGTATATGTTATGTACATAGCTTCCACGACAAAGCCAAGGTTATAACCATAACTCTACATCTAATAATAACATGAAAAATGCTACAATCACCGATCACCGGTTTTGTTTACGGGATTATCAAAGATAGACACAAGTGAGTGAATTTATATTTATTGAATAATGTGAATTCCATTACCTTATGCCTATCTGTGATGATTATCCGGTGAAAAAAGTTGGTGGTTTTAACATTGCTCTAATAACAATGGATCTCTCTCTCTCATGCATGGTGCATGTATGGACCCCTGCAGTGCTAAAAGCTTCTTTGTTTCAGACAGCATTTGAGGCATCATTCATATCTGATTGTTCTGTTTTGTCTTCAGTGCTTTTGGGTTTCGAAGAAGATAAACTGTGCTTCACAATCTGCCCAGTTATAGACTCCTCTGACTCCTTCTTCAAGTTAAGTGTTGTGTAAACAGACATGCCACAAAGAGCTGTGACAGCACCACAAATGCTCAAAAATCCTGGTTCTGAATCAAACAGCATGTAGCCTCCAAGAAGGATGACACAAGTTTTGAATTGTCCCAAAACCACATGGGAAGTGGCAGAAGTGGCACTGCATGCAGATAATGAAAACTTGTCAGTTATCTTGAGATTGCTGAAATGACAAAATTGCCCCTAGTTGAGATTAGTCAACAATAGAAGGGTAGTTTTGTCATTTCATCAAAATTTGCATCGCAAAAAAGACAGAACTGCCCTGGCATTAGGGCCACCCTTGAACTAATTCTAAGTTGAAATAGGAAATAGATTGGATGAATTTTAGTATGGAATCTCACCCAAGTGCTAAAGCTCCAGACCACTGCAAGAGAAAACCAAAGGCAGCTGATATAAAAACAGCAGATGAGTTATGGAGATCCCATTTGAAAGACGACAGCCCTGGGGGGTCCAACCATGGCCTCAGAGCTGCTAAGAAGAGGATTGTGACTGGAGTAGTCTTCCACATAAGCCTACACTCAAAAGACATTGTTCTTCATGTAATCACCAAACAAACAAAAAGAGAGATATTATAGATCTTCATGTATCAATGTAATTTGAGAAAAAGGAAAAGATTTTCATCGTATTACTCACGCAAGAGCGGTCCAATTGCCTTCTTGTTGCAGCTTAGACCAGAGAATTTTGTTTACAGCACTTGGGATAATCCATACAATGGCAATGAAAGCGCCAAAGAGATTGAATTCTAGATCTGTCACAGTTGCCACTGCCACACCTACTGAGACAGCGGCAAGAGCCAGAATCTGCAAAGATAGCGTACAGTTTCTATTTAGTTCAGGATGAAGGGGAAGAACTTGGAGGGAAGTCTTTATGCGCACCTTATTTAAAGAGATGGTTTTTCTGAAGAGGATGAATTCTGCAAGAACAATGGTTGGAGTAACAGCAATTTTGGCCATCTGGTAGAACCCAACACTGCACATGAGCTGAATGGTGAGAAAATTTTGAGATGAACTCGAAAGGAAAAAAAAATGTTGAATTGGAAGAAAGTTGGATTTGAACCTGTTATGCTTGAGACTAGTGTTGGCAAGGCCAGAGGCAAAAGCCATGACAACACCCAAAGAGAAGAGAGAAGAGAAAGGGGTAGTTTTGGAAGAAGGAGAGGCTGGAAGCAATGAGAATGCCTTGAAAATGGCAAGCAGAACCCAAGCAGTGGAGTAGTGGATTAGTGTGAGAGAGATTGGATAATTGAATCCAACTCTCCCCATAACCTGAAAGTTCAAATGAAATTTAGTATTAGATTTTGATTGAACAAATGAAATATGGTATTCAATACAAATAATCAGCACAAAATAAGAAGAAAAAAGAAGGATTTCTGACTAATTTGTTTGCCAGGATTATTCCAACGGCAACCATGAAATTGAAGGTCATGGCCACAACCGGCCCACAAAGGCGGCGTTGCTGACGCTTAGCTCCTTCTGCAGTTCGAAGTTCACTGTACAGAGCACCTCTGAGTTCTTCCAAGGCCCTACCTGAGATCAATTAATTAATAAGAAAAATAAGCAAAACCCCACTGGACAAATGTTAGTTTGGACAAAAATTGAGTGATTTGCAAGTAAGAAAGAAAGGAATGAAATTAAAGCCATGGCAAGTTCAGGATTTAGGACAATTAAACATGAATTCAAAAAATTAAAAAAGGCCATCTAGAGAAGGATTAAACTGTTCTTAACCTGTATAAATCTTGAAGAATCACCCTACTAGAAGTGCACTAAATTAAAAAAAAAGAGCTTTAAATCTGACTTATCAATGCGTTGTTGTTCTTCTTCTTCCTATTTTTTTGTTGGGTGAAAACCAATACACGTTGTTCATTGCTTACATGATGGGAAATTCTACATTGATCATTAAAAACACTGCTCCAACAATAGATGTACATACTCAGAGCGGAACAAGAAGACAGTATATCAAATCGATTTGTTTCATCCATTACTATCTACTCTAAAAATTCACAAAATAAGTATTTGTTAATTAACAGCCATGGAATTCAGTAAGAGACCACCCGAGAAGTAAAGAAACTCAAAACAGAGCCAAAAAATGAGAAATCACCAAGAAAGAATCAAAATGCTTACGAATCCGAGCCGAACAAACCCATTTCATTGAAATGGCAGAATGCTGCGGAGCATTAAACATAACAATCAATGACTAAAAATCACTTACAGACAGACTAACTCAACTAATGAACAAAACCCATTGATTCGCAAAGGGTAATAAACAAAGCCTACGAGTTTGAACATCAAATGCAGCATATATTGCGGAATATATATATATATATATATGTACAAATACAAAGCTGAGAGGGATATTGATATAGCAAACCTGCTTCGCCTGCATTACTATCTTTTCGTTTGATGAACCTTCGAACATCTTTCCCCAACAAAGAACTGAACAAACCCATTCCCACCCAACAAAGATCATCTGATGAAGACGATAATGGTGGAATGAGAAAACATTGGTGGAAGAGAGTTGGAGGAAGTTCAGACTTCACTTTGAAGGAACAGTAGTTTGGTAGGGAAGAGAGTTCTGTTACCAAACGGACTTTCAATAAATTAATTAATTACAGTACGGGTTTTGTTAAACCCTCGCAACAGCAGTGTTTTGTAGCAATTAAACCAGTGAAGTGGTGACACGTGGATGATGTATTGTTTTTTTCAGGTAGTTTAGAAGTTCAAAAGTCTAGTCATATTAGGATACCTACGAAAAGGATGGAATACCTTGAAAATGAGAAGAAAAAGTTACCCTGAGATGGTCCTCATGTAACTAACCATGAATCCCCCCTATTAGTTTAGATCACACGCATCAATCACAGATCAGCGCTCTTTCTCTTGCTAGACTCGATTTGATCCTATATAATTTGGAGCAGTTGATTAGTTTTGGATGTTTCTTATAGTTTATGGGTGGGACCGTCACAGTGGGGAAAAAATGGTGATGTGGCAAAGGCAGAGTATTTATTTTGATAAGTGTTTTCTTGTGAAAAATTAAAACAAATTAAGGAGGAGAGATCAAAGAGAAGTGATGAGACCGGCCTCATATTAGAATTACTCAAAATGCTGTTATTAATTTAGATTTTACATGATAAGATTAAGCGTTGTAGTTATGAAAAGATTAATGGTGTGTTTGGATGGATTTATTAAAGGAAAAGAAAATAGCAATAAAATAAAAGTACTTATATATATAAATATGTGGATAGTTAAACAAGAAAATGGATATATATATATATATATATTTTTTTTCAATTTTCCTAACAAACAAAAAAAGAGAAATTACCTTTTGTTTTCTTTTAATAATCTTAGTGGTCCGCTGAATATAGGTCACATTTGTTTGCGGGATAAGAAAATGACGGATAAATAATATCATGATGAGAGAAGTGATGATGGGTGATAAATAATACTATGATATAATGAGAGATTATTCATACTGTGTTTTGGTTAGGATGAAATAAGTAATATTATGTTGTTATATTATCATATTATTTATTACAGAATTAATATTAATAGTATATTATATTGTAATATATTTATATAATGTTATATTAACCTATTATAATAGTGATAGAAGGGTAAAAATAAGTTTTCCTTCTTATCCCAAGAGAGGAATATGTAATATATACCACTTCCATGGCACTTTTTTTTTTTTTTGTGTGCCCAACATGAATTTTGTGGGCTCTACGAAATATCACCTCCAATTTTCCACCCCTTATCCCTCAAACAAGCATGGCCTTAAAGATCTCCTAAATGCTAGTTTCTGCGGATTATCAAGATCAGCTAATAGTTTAGAATGGTCCTCCTTCCTATGCTTCATGGGTCGGTTTTATATCTAAAAACGCTAGTCACATTTTGAGTTCTTGTACCCATTTATATACCTAGTACTTCTCAATACATACTTGATGTGAAACTCAACACACATCTGCACGATCGTGATAGTCCCTTTTGGATGTGGACGACTCGTGACAAATGCTATCAAAGGTATCTCGAGTACTAATATGTGGCTTCGGACACTGCATCATGGGACCCACACAGAATTGTTGGTCTGGCGAGCATGTGTTGAATCTCACATCGATAGTGTATTGGACATGTAAGAAGGTTCTAGGAACCCAAAATGTGACTAGTCATTTTGTTTTGGATGTAAATAGTGTGCAAATAGTGTGCGGCAGGGCTGTAGGAATTCCTAGCGGAAATCCCTATCCTTTCAATCTTTTAATTGCAAGAAAGAAGGAAGATCTTAGTCATGTTCTTGGGCAAGCAATTTAATGTATAGTACCAAAGGGTATGCTTGGATTTTACACAGAATAAGAAGGTCCTTTAAGTCCCTAATGTTAAGGCACATAAAGCATGTGGCCCAACAATATATCTTCTTCCCCCCAGTCTATAGGCAAGCTTTTGGTTTGTTACAGTTGATCATTCACTGCGTTATATATATTTGATGAACCCCACATCATTAAAAGAAGATTGAGAGTTCTCTTCAAGCTTTTGAGTACTGTCATTAAAAGAACATGGAGATTGGGAGAGAAGATGAAATCGACGACCTGTCACTGTCCCCTCCAACCATGGGTTCCATGCACATAAGAGGCAGCAATGGCTTTGGTCACAGCATTGAGTTCTTGTCTCAAGCCTACCTTAGAAACAGGAGCTCAGAGATCAATATCGAGGTTGACAACTCAGAAGCAAATAAAGATCGGCCCCTCCCCATATTTCTCAAGGTTCGTCTATCTTTACTCTGTTTTTTTGGGCAATTCGAAGCTCGGGATAATAACTAACGTACATTTGACCCCTCATAAATTTTTGAAGATACCGAAACGAGGTACTAGTGGAATAATGAAATTCTAGTGTTTTCATCTAAATACACCAGAAGATATCAAAATTAACCAAAACCCATCCCAATATATCGAAACAACATGAATTTAGAATTTTTTATAAGTGTTTCACAATTTTATTGAAAAAAATACAAAAGGTTGTACTTTACTATATTAATATTTGTCATGAAATATTTTCAAATCGTTTCCGAAACTTTTCAAAAATATTTCCAAAACATTTCCGTTTCCATGCTAATCCAAATAGCACACCGAAACGAAATTTTCATCTTTGGATGTACATAATAACTAACGACTATTTTTCTGCATCTCCATGCAAATGCAGTTTCAGGATGTGGAATACAAGGTTAGAGTTAGCCAAGCTTCCTCCATTAACCCTGTAAAGGCAGTGGTGTCAAAGGTGGCTTCACAGCTGAACATGGAACAGGACAATTACAAGCAGATACTGAAGGGGATAACAGGAAGCATTGGCCCTGGTGAGATCCTTGCTCTGATGGGTCCTTCTGGTAGTGGAAAAACCACATTACTGAAGATAATAGGAGGCAGGTTACAAGAAAATGTCAAGGGAACCATATCTTACAATGACATTTCTTATAATCCAGCTCTGAAGAGGAGGTTTGCCACTTTTTTTTTTTTTTTTCTTTCTTTCCATAACCAGCCTAGGATGTATCTATATATATATCATTGCATCAAGTAAATTTGTTCGATTTATAGGATCGGATTCGTGCCACAAGATGATGTGCTCTTCCCACAATTGACTGTAGAGGAGACCTTAGTTTTCTCTGCATTTTTAAGACTTCCTAGCACCATGAGCCGACGGCAGAAATATGAAAGAGTGGAGATGATCATTAAGGAACTTGGCCTTGAAAGGTTTGTACTCATGAAGTGTGTCTTAGACAATTTCTTTTCTTTTTTTATTTATTATTTACTTTGTTATTATGACGACTCAAAATGTTTGGATTATGTTTAGATGCCGCCACACACGAGTAGGAGGAGGATTTGTAAAAGGGATTTCTGGGGGAGAAAGAAAAAGAACCAGTATAGGGTATGAAATTCTTGTTGATCCTTCACTGTTATTGCTCGATGAGCCAACTTCAGGACTTGATTCAACCTCTGCAAATAGACTTCTTCTGATTCTTCAAGGTGTTGCTAAGGTACAATAATAGTCTTTGTGACTGAATTCTGATTCTGACAAGCAAACTCTTTACATTTTTATGAATCTATAGGCAGGAAGGACAATAATCACAACAATCCACCAGCCTTCAAGCAGAATGTTTCACATGTTTGATAAGGTTCTGCTGATATCAGAAGGCTATCCTGTGTACTATGGTAAGGCTAGAGAGTCCATGGAGTACTTCTCATCTCTGAGATTCATCCCAGATATAGCCATGAATCCTGCAGAATTCTTGCTAGATTTAGCCACTGGACAAGTGAATGACATTAGGGTGCCTGAAGATTTACATGCATCACAAGGTGCGGCTGCCGATTCTGAGAGGCTTGTAATCAAAGTGAGCAAATTTTCCTCATTTCTAATGTCTTTCCATTTTTCATTTGAAAATGTTTAGTATTTTTTTTATTATCATTCTACTCTTATATTCTGTCTTCAGTATTTACAACTCAAGTACAAAACTTTGTTGGAGCCAAAAGAAAAGGAAGAGAATCATCAGGCAGGGGAGGCATCGGATCAACTTCGGTTAGCAGTTCAAGTGAAGAAGGATTGGACTATCACTTGGTGGGAACAGTTTATTATATTGTCCAAGAGAACGTTTAGAGAGAGATGGAGAGATTACTTAGACAAGCTAAGGCTAGTTCAAGCACTTGGAGTTTCAGTCTTGTTAGGCCTCCTTTGGTGGAAATCCAATACTGGAACTGAGGCTCAACTCAGAGATCAGGTTAGTACTCCACAATTTCATCCAAATAAAGGCTTAATGTCCATCTAGTCCTAAATTCCTCTCTCTCTCTCTCTCTCTCTCGGGATCAATCAGTCTCTCTAAAACTGCAACATTTTACCCACAAATGCAGATTGGTTTGATGTTCTACATCTGCATTTTCTGGACATCTTCATCATTATTTGGAGCTGTTTATGTCTTCCCATTTGAGAAGATCTATCTGGTGAAAGAAAGGAAAGCAGACATGTACAGATTGAGCGTGTACTACGCGTGCAGCACCATGTGTGACATGTTGGCTCATGTTTTCTACCCATCTTTCTTCATGGCCATTCTTTACTTCATGGCTGGCTTCAAGAGAACAGTCTCCTGCTTCTTCATGACTTTGGCTGCAATACTATTGGTAGCTATTACAAGCCAAGTAAGCTAAAATTCTTCCAAACTTGTTCGTGAATTGTTTAGCATATAGTTTTGGTTGATTTAGTTTTCCTAATCAGGGGGCAGGAGAGATGTTTGGCGCTGCAGTTCTTAGTATTAAAAGGGCCGGGATGATTGCTTCTTTGGTATTAATGCTCTTTCTTCTCACAGGAGGTTACTATGTTCAGGTATTCAAATCTGTCATGAGAAAGTTGAAGAAAGAAACAAGAGACTAATACCATTTGTATTGTCATTGCAGCACATACCCAAATTTATGCAGTGGTTGAAGTATGTATCTTTCATGTACTATGGCTTTAGGCTTTTGCTGAAAGTGCAATATTCAGGAGATCAACTATACGAATGCGAAAGCAAAGGAGGGTGCCGGAGTTTGCAGAGTTCCCCTTCATTTGACACGGTGAACTTGAATGGTGGATTGAAAGAAGTTTGGGTCCTGCTGGCCATGGCTCTAGGTTACCGGTTGTGCGCCTACATTTGCCTTCGCAGGAGAATTAACGTCTGCCATCTCTGAAATTATCTAACAATACATTTTGTTTATGTGATTGCAAAAGCCAAACTAGGAAAAAGAGCGGCTAGAAAAAAGAAGAAAAAAAAAGTGAGGCCATTACGAGCTACTAGCTTAGGGAATCCTCTTGCTTTTATTCCATCATACCATGTTCTTTCTGAAGCTATTACCAGAATAATATACTCATGTTGTCTTGTTATGCTTTCTCTCTCTCAAAAGTTCTTACATGCCTAGAAATTAACAAGCCGGTGAAAAAAATTTGAACCGGCAAGTTAATTAGCATGTGTTTGGGGCCTTTGTAATGATGCACATGTAAGAATACCAAAGAGAAGAGAGAAAGGAGGCTAGGATTTCATATATGTGTGGAGCAATAATGGAACCCTAGATACAAAAGAGTTTAAATAACCCTACCAACAAAGATAATAAATTACTACTCTGCCCTTATAGCTAATGACAAGACAAATAAGTAAAGAGAACAAATATAATTCTAACATCCCCCCTCAAACTCATGTTGCAGTGGTAACAAACATCGAGAGTTTGCCAATCAAAAATCGAAAATGCAGAAGTGGATGTGACTTGGTAAACAAATAGGCAAGCTGCATAGAAGAAGAGACAAAAGGCAAACTAATGGTCCCATGCTGTAAATGATAACGAGTAAGATGATAATCAATCTCAATATGCTTGATTTGCTCATGAAAAACAGAATTATGGGCAATCTAAATAGCATTTTTGTTGTCACAAAACATAGGAGTGGGATGAGAAGCAGAAACACCCATATCAGCCAGTAACCACTGTAACCAAACTATCTCTATTGTAGTAGATGCCATTGCACAATACTCAGCTTTTGTGGAAGATTTCAAAACAACAGACTGCTTCTTACTCTTCCAAGAAATAAGAGAATCACCCAAAAAGATGCAAAAACCAGTGGTAGACTTGTGATCAACAAGATCACTAGCCCAATCAGCATTAGAATATGCACGCAGTTCTAAAGATGAAGTGGAAGGTAACAAAAGACTTTGAAACTGAGTACCATATAGATACCTCAAAATATGAAGAACTGCAGCCCAATGAATAGTAGAATAAGATATAACAAATTGACTAACGATATGGACAATATATGCAATGTCCGGATGTGTAATAGTGAGATATACCAAACTGGCAACAATAGACGATATAAGGTAAGGTCTGATAAAGGAGTACCATTTGTCAGAGAATACCGAATATTAAGCTCAAGAGGGGTATTGACAGTTCTAGTATCAGTAAGATGAGCACACTCAAGAATGTTTGCTATGTACTTAGACTGTGAAAGTAGATAACCCTTAGGAGAAAATGCTACTTCTATGCCCAAAACACAGCGTAGAGAACCCAAATCCTTCATTTCAAATCAAGAAGCCAATTCTGATTTCAACTGATCAATTCTAGCAACATCATCTCCTGTAATCATCATATCATTAACATATAATGAAAGAAAAATACGGCCAGCATCAATACATTTTATGAAAAGAGCATAATCAGGATTGTTGGACTGAAAACCAAGGGAGGTAATCGTAGAAGAGAATTTTTCAAACCAAGCACGGGGTGCCTATTTGAGACCATATAAAGCCTTTTTGATTTTATGAACTTCTCTAGGATTATGGGAAACACTAGGTGGGGGAGTCATATAAACTTCTTCTTGAAGATCACTATTTAAGAAGGCATTCTTAACTTCCATCTGAGAAATGTGCCACTGACGAATAGATGCAATTGCAATAAGAGTACGAATAGTGGTCATTTGGGCAACTGGAGCAAAAGTCTCTTCATAATCCATATCATACTGTTAGGAAAACCTTTTAGCAACCAAACGAGCTTTGTATCATTTAATAGAGCCATCAGACTTGGTTTTGATTTTGTAGATCCACCGAGAACCAATTGTACTCTTGCTAGATAGAAGGTACCAAATCCCAAGTATTAGTGTTATATAAAGCAGAAAGTTTATCAACCATAGCCTGCTACCAAAGGGAATCAAGAATGACCTCTCTATATGATAGAGGCTTATAAAGATTGTGAATGAAGGTTAAGAGAGAAGCAAATGAGCTAAAATAACAAGAATAGGAAAAATCTGGCAAGTTAGTAGACTTACGGATGCGTGTAGGATAGCGAGGAGGAGGATCCACAATCTCAGGAGTTTCTTGAGAAGCCATAGGTTGCAAAAATGTGTCAGGAGCATTAGAGGTTGAAATACCAATGTCTTTAGTAGATAGAGAATGGGAGAACACTGTATCTTGATCCTTAGAAAAAGGGTTATTGCAAATGAGATCAGATTTAGTCATGTTATGAGGACTATCAAGAATAGAAAAGAAATGTATATGTTCAAGGAGCACAACATGACGTGACACATATAATTTCTGAGTAACAGGATCAAAACAACGATATCCTTTTTTACCCTCACCATATCCAAGAAAAATGCAAAGTACAGAATGAGAAGACAACATACTATGTTCTATATGAGGGCGAAGCACAAACAAGCACAACCAAAAACTCTCAAGGAAGAATAATCTGGAGCATAGCCATGTAATTTTTCAAAAGGAGATAAACCTGAAATATGAGATGAGGGGATCATATTAATGACACGAGCAGCAGTAAGAACTGCTTCTCCCCAAAAGATATTAGGAACAAAGGCAAATAGTAAGAGAGAATGGGCAATTTCAATAATATGCCGATGTTTCCCAACTCCATTCTGCTATGGAGTATCAGTACAAGAGGATTGGTGAATAGTTTTATCTAAAGCAAGCAAGTCAAAAAATTCATTAGAAGGATATTCACCACCCAAATCACATTGAAAACATTTGATAATAGCAGAATGTTGTGTTTTGGCAAGAGCACGAAAGGATTTATAAATACCCAAAAAATCAAAACAATTTTTCATAAGATAAACCCAACAATAATGAGTGTAATCATAAATAAAGGAAATACTTCAGAAGTAACTAAATCAAAAGGTGCAAGAGAAGAAGAAATACTTCTATTAAATGGTAGGGCAGAAAATTTTGCCAATTTACAAGCACTGCAAATAGAAGTATAATGTGTTGGCAAATTTCTTAATGCTCCGGTGGAGGCTAAGTTTTAAACGAGAAGCTGATACATGACCGAGACGAGAATGCCATAAATAAAAGCTAGAAGAATGACTCAAACGAAAAGAAGACAGATCGACAACAGAAACAGTAACTACAGAAACACTAAATTTGTCCAAGACATATAATCTTCCATGCATATGATCTGTCCTAATCAGCTTCTGGGTTTTGCGAATCCTACACATGGCAAGAAGTAGACGAAAAAGAAACAGAGTAACCAAAGTCATACAATTGACTAACAGAAACAAAATTCAAGGAAAGACTAGGAATGTGATACACATCAGAAAGAAATATATTAGGTGTAACTATAAAACCAACACCTGCAAACGGCATAGGTGTGACATCCGTAGTCATGATAGATATAGGTGATGCAGAAGACAAGGAAGTAAAAGAAGATGAATCTGGTAACATGTGATGAAAGGCTCCATAATCTAAACCCACAAAGAGGGAAACATACCTGAGGAACTAGGAGAAGACAAACCAAAAGGAGAGGAGGCAGACATAGCAGATGGCTGAGTGTGCAAGAACTTCTACAACTGCTTAACAAGAATAGCCGTTGCGGGACTGGAAGACAGCCGAGCTCCAAGACTAGATGAGTTTGATAGTGGGACAATAGCTGCAGTATTAGACTGATGAGGCATGTATGCATGTTATTGAGATTGGTTGCCTAAACTCCTTTGTTAAGACAAATTCTTAGTTCTATTATGCAACATGGGACATTGGGCCTTCCAATGACCCTTGTGCTTACAGAAACTGCATTCATCAAATGCAATCTTTGTCCTTAATTGAGAATTGGAATATGATTGGTGAGGCACTAACAAAATAGATTGATTCGGTGCCGGAAGAATGCCCTTATATGATGACTGAGACTTAAGTCGAATATCTTTTGTCAAAAACTCACTGACCACTGAATCGACTGAAGGAAGGTGATGCGATGCAAAATTGAACCACGAAGACCCACCTTTAAAATCATCACAAAGAGCCATCAGAAACTGCACAAGTTGTTATGCCTCTCTACGAGCAATGTATGGTGTGAATGCTAGCGGTTCAGCAGATTCTGTTAGAGCTAGTTGGTCCCTAAGATCAGATATTACAAGATAGAATTCTTCAATACGCATATTGTTCTGAACAAGGGCTCGAATATCATGTTCCAATTGATACTGTTTTGCAAAATTAGACTGTGTATACAGTCTCTTTAAGTATTCTTAAATTTCTTGTGCTGATTCATACTTCGCCAATTGTATGCCTATTGATTGCTCAACAGAGTTATTGATCCAAATGATGACTTTAGAATTGTTTACTTTCCAAATTTCTAATTTTTCTACATATTTTTCATTGCTGGAGTCTATAGGTTTACCCGAGATTCCCATAACATAACTTCACATTTTTTTCCTTTCAGAAAATTCTTCATGACTTAACTCTAATATGCATAATTCTTACCATCTAATCTTACAATGATAACTTAAAGTAAATCCTCACTTTCAGCAGCCATTGCAAAAACAAAACAAAAACGATCCCCATCAAGCAGCAACCTGTGCGATCGAAATCAAAACTGATGGTACGAAGAACAGAAACGATGATGCAAACAACTGCAAAAAGAGAAGAGAGTTGGATCCGCAAAGGTTGTGGATGAGATTAAACTTCCTTCCATGTAATCATAGGGTACAAGATCATCAAAATCAACGCTCTGATATCATGTAAGAATACCAAAGAAAAGAAAGAAAGGAGGCTAGGGTTTTATATATGTGTGGAACAATAATGGAACCCTAGATACAAATGAGTTTAAATAATCCTACCAGCAAATATAAGAAATTACTATTCTACCCTTATAGCTAATGACAAGACAAATAAGTGAAGAGAACAAATATAATTCTAACAGCATCAAAATCCAGTTCTACAATTGACCATTCACCCTCTAGAGTTCTGCTATAGTACAATAGTGCCTAATGAAAATTAATTGTTCTACAATGCATCTAAGCAGAACAGAAGCAAAATGCTGTAAACTTTCTCATACTGAAAAACAATTAATAAAAGTTTAGAAAAACAAGATAGGAACTATATGCAAAACAAGACAGGAACAGGTTAATCCAGCATTTGGGCAGAGAGAATCTGAATAACACCCGGGGATATCGTATGAGAGGTCAAATTTAGTACTTGTTTCATTTTCTGGATTTGAATACACAAATTTTACGCTGCCATGAAAAGAGAATCCCATGCAGATAGCTATGTTTGCACTCTTGCAAACGTTTACCTGTACTTTTCTTAATGATGTGCCTCTTTTTAACTTGTTTTGATGCTCTCATGAGGCGTGGCGTCTGTAATTCATTCAAACTAAAATGTCTTGATTTAAAAAATCTTAATGGTGATGTCTATTAAACCAATCGATTCAAAGCATTCATTAATGCCCATAGTTCATTGGTTAGCTTAAAAGGAAGAAGTAACAAATAGTTTTTTTCCATAAGCAGTTGAGGGAAAAGCTATTTCTTCTCTCATGGGAAGAAAATAGTTTTCTAACCCCGAAAAAACAAAAAGCCAAATTTGATTGTCTCAACCAATTTCCTAATGCAATCAATTCAGTCCATGGCTTCCCCTGTTGCAGCTTAGGAATTTGATAAAAAAAATGTGACCAACACAACTATATATATATATGTTTTCAAGTTAATCTCAACAGTCTTATGTAAGCCAACCTAATATTAATAATTCGTGACATAATTATAATGGAAATGGGTTTATTTAACCTCATCAATTTTGGCACATCCATGCCAAACTTGAATGTATGCGTTATTGTGGGCTGCTCTCAATGCATAGTTTGACAGATGTTTTATAGTTTTCTCAAGTCATTAATTAATCTCTTCTCGTCAGCCTATTAGCTTTCTCATGGTTTACAATCTTTCTCCTTTACAAACTTTTACAATACAGATTGCAAACTTTGTATATGTATATAGAGTTTAATTTTGATACATTAACAGTGTAAAATATTTCTATATAAATGGGCACTAGAATGTAACATGTTTGCCTAAGTCATGCTTTTATATACTGTACTTAAATTTTAAAAAGACACGTGTTGTATTCTAATGCCTCACTTGTGTAAAAAAAATTATATACTGTCGGTGAATTTTGGTGCCTCATATATATATATATATGTATGTATATGATCTTCTTATACTCTTATAAGGTATCGTTTACAGGTTTGTTCTGTAGGTTCATGTCCCGGTAGAGAGCCGTGCTTCAATTATCGAAATGGCATCAATTAACTAATTGTTATGTATGGAAATGGTAGTTGGCCGACATTTCAGCAAGGATCATTGAAAGTTAAATAATCACATGCAAGGTTCTGACTTGAAATAAAATCGTGTATTAATCTAATAACACCAGCGCTATGTCAACTCTCATGCTGATATATACGTACAAAAATCATGTAAACACTACCAGGAAAGTTTAAAAATTATCTTCTGTTGGACTTGCCATGGAAAGGTTGAAAGTGAGAAGCTTCAAAGAAGTTTCTCTGGTGTCACTGTCAAACCCAAACATGCTCTATAATCCAGCAAAATAAATTTCGGTTTCTGTGGGAGTTCGTTTGGCATGCATGTTCGTCACAATGGAGCAGATTTCTAGTGCAAAGATTGAATCCGATCCTCGATCCTCCTCGGACCTGTCATGGCAAGTCATGTTTCGATCAGCTTCCTTTCGGAAGCCTAATTCAACCATTCAAAAGGAGGTTATTCGCTCTGTTTCTTTCAGACATCCCATCTCATCCTGTGAGGATGATACTCTAATGGAGTCTAGATCAGATAAGCGAACTACAAAACCGCGCCACCGCCGCCGGTGCACCCTCTCCGATGATTCTCAGGTTTGTGTCTCACTTTTTGCAGCTTTATGACTCAGGCAGGTCTCACTTTCAACCCATATATTATTGTTTTATGATGCTCAATGGAAGCTGGTAATTGCTATTCTAGAAGGGAGTAATGCTATACAAACAAGTTTCTCTCTCCCCCCTCTAATTTTCAGCTGATTTGTGGCAATGCTTGGCAGGGTGGTTTATCAAGTGAGCTCGACTCTGGCAATGATCTCTCATGGCAAGTCATGTTTCGTTCAGCTTCTTTCCGGAGACCCAGTTCATTATCATCCTCATCACCATCATCCCCCAATCAAAACCACTATCACTCGCCGGAAAACCATCATGGATCGGCCAGTGAAATCGCAGAGCACGAACCGAGCAATGTCTCCGGCGATACTCATGTAAGTCCCAAATTGCCATATTTTCAGTGTGTTTTTCGTGATAATTCTGTAGACAAAACTCATGGGAGGTTGGGATTCTGGGACTAGATAATCTCTCTCTCTCTCTCTCTCTCTCTCTCTCTCTCTCTCTAATTTCCTGGAATCAAATTTGATTTCTATGACTTGTCTACCAGGTTCAGAGCGAAGGATTTCACTCAACAGAGCATGTTCCTGAATCTAGTTCTGGTTCTTCCACCCTCCCTTGGCGACTCATGTTTCGATCAGCTTCCTTCCGGAATCCCAATCCATTCAATCAAAACAATAATTCTTTGGCCGAGAGCTCCATTCTCTCACCAGAGGAGCCAGCAGCCACTCCACCGGAGCCCAACCAGAGCACCCCCTCCGGCGATCCTCTAGCACGTCTCGCTCTCTACATAGCCATGGCTCACGCAGGTCTGGCCTTGACATTATTCTTACTCTACAGTCTCTGCAATTCACTCGAAGAATATCTGCAGCCAATCCAATGGGCAGTGCTATGCTCAATTCCTCTGAGAGGAATTCAACACACCCTCGTTCGATTTTGGTCAGAGCCTCTTAGATTGGGGCTTACTGAAACAATTTTAGCAGTTCCAGTTACCATATTAAAGGCTATCCTTAGCACCCTCGTCAATATCCGAGATGTCTGGTTTTCAGTTGTTCTTCATCAAACAGCATCAAAGGTTTCGAATCAGAATAAAACCGGGTTTCCAAAGTTGGTTCAAATGCTTCTATCTTTGGGGGTCTTTGTAATAGCATATGAACAGACTGGCAGTTTTGGGTCCGTGGCACTTCTCGGCTTAAGCTTCTTGTGTACAAGTTTTCTTGAATCAACAGTCTCTGTTGTTTCTTCGTGTAGGAGTAGGAGTATCGGTCCAAATAACGCTTTTTTGAGGGAAGTGATTCTCAAAAGATTAAAAACCATTGTGGCCATTGGGTTGATTTCTGGAATGATTGTCGGGTTCTTGGCCGGTTTGATCTTCTTTTCTTGCAAGATTGCAGATGAGGGAAAGGAAGTCTTGATTATGATGAAAACCCATTTGCAGGAGAGCAAATATGCAGAGAGGATTGGGATTAAAAAATGGATGGATGATAATGATATCACCCAAATATTGGACCTGTACACTACTCATTTATATGAATCAGTTTCACAGCAGGTAGATAGTTGGGCAGAACATTACAATTTGACAGAGTTTTTCAATGGCATCAAGCACTTTGTGACAGCTCCTCCAACCAATTCTTCCGAGCATCAGGGAGATCTGATCCGGTCTCCATACACACAGAAATTTCGAAGTCTCAGATATCGGGTTAAGAATCGTCAGTGGGGAAGTGTTTATGACGAACTGGAAGCGATTTTGTGGGAATTACTCACTAGCAGGAAGGTTTTGGATGTGTCACAAAATGCATTTGCCAGCAGCCTATTTTTTCTGGCAGGCAGTGCAAAATTCATGTTCTCCATTGGCTATTCTGTCATTTCTGGAGCAGTGGGTCTTCTCAATTTTGGGTTGCAACTACTGATTTTCGTCTGGGTTTTGTATTATCTCATCACATCTGAATCCGGTGGGCTAACTGAACAAGTGATTGGAATGCTTCCGATTTCAAAACCCGCGAGGATTCGATATGTTGAAGTTCTGAACAATGCGATTTCAGGGGTTCTTTTGGCTACAGCAGAGGTTGCTCTGTTTCAGGGGTGTCTCACTTGGCTTCTGTTCAAACTATACTCTATACATTTCTTGTACATGTCAACTTTGTTGGCATTTATCAGCCCTCTGTTGCCAATTTTTCCGCCATGGCTTTCGACGATTCCGGCAGCAATTCAGTTGGTTCTGGAAAGAAGATACTTGTTGGCCATCAGCTTGTCCATAATTCACCTTGTGCTTATGGACTATGGAGCATCAGAGATTCAAGCGGATATACCTGGTTATAGCACATATCTTACAGGCTTCAGCATCATTGGTGGGATGGCCTTGTTCCCTTCTGCTATTGAGGTAATTTGGTGTGTATATATATATGTATATATATTTCCTTGATTCTCCTTTTAATTTTTTGTTCCAAATACTTTCCAAGAAAATGTTGTTTGTCATTAGATATTGTTCTCTTTGTATGCTTTGTGTTTATTTATGGGCGGGATAGTTTTCTCACTCCTGTGATGCTTCTTGCTGACAGTATTAGAAGAATTATTGATATCTGTAACAAGCCAAGTAAAACAAACAAATCCAACCCCAACAAAAGTACTAAAAACATTTTAAAACTTCAATTTCCAATTGCTGATTAGTTTTGGTTTGTTCTTTCAAGTCAGTTTCTCTATCTTATAAAGGACAGGACAACTTCAAAAATTTTTCATTCTAAACAATTATAAGACTCGGAAGCATAGTGAGAGAGAGTCGAACTCATTACTTAATGCATGAGTGGAGCCATCCCATCTAACCCTGTGCCCCAAGCTGAATATGATATTTAGACATGTTAATTGAAAAATGTATTATATTTATTGGTTTACCAATTAAGGCTGTGAAGTTATGGCATCAACACATTATGAACTCGTTAAAAAGAAAAATTCAGTGCATGAAATTTATACTATTACAATATTTAAATAAAGAGGTCTAGGGAAAGTTGGGTGTACACAGTTTTAACTTTGCAATAAGGCTAAACTCTTCTATTTGAAAAGAATCGTGTTATCGCTGTTATGGCTTTGGAGTTAGAAGGGTAATCTTGCAATCTAAAGAAAGAGAATTTTTTTTTTTGGTTTGATGAGCAGTGTCCGGAGCAACAAAAACGAGTAATTGCTGGATATGAAACACAACAAATGAAATGAGAAGCCCCAGGGCGTGGCTCAATTAGTACTCGAGTGATAAATTGCACTTAAAGGATATCGGTTCGAGTTATGGTAGCCACAGTATTAAAGTTTCACTTTTTGAGTGAGTTCTTTGTAGACACTATACACTGAGCCTTCCATCTATTATGCCACTAAATACTTAATTTACTTTTTATGCGATACCTGATCTACCTTTCATGCGATATGTGTAGAGCCGGGTGGTACAAATCCATTGAAGTGTCCGGACCAACACATTTTTGCACCTAACAAATGAAATGAGAAGCATTTCAGAACACAACTCGTACACCACTCTGATCTTGCCACGTCATAATCTGCCGTCCCAAAGTTGTGAATCCAATGATTAGCGATTACATTTCTCTTGGGAAAGTGAGGGCATTTTCGTCATTTTAGGTGCACCCCTATCCCCAACACAGGGGCCTCAAATCAATTTCATTAGTCAAAGTCAGTTCTCTGAGACCACATTCCTGGACGCTCAATTTATACATACACACATATATGTATACATATCTCCGTCCAGTCATTTCTGTGCAACTCCGTTTCGGGTTGGCACTTGTACTCTTTCTTTCCTAAGACTGTCTTTTTTGGCATATTTAAGAACATCACAGCTCTCGTTCTCTCTAATTCGGCGCCACATGTACCATTTGGATTCTGCTTCTTGGCAGATCCTGAGTGGTTTCTCTCTCTAAAAACTTCTCGGGAAATGGAGCTAGTCCCATATTCAGACCCTGACACCAAATCAAGCTCCACTTCTCTCCCGTGGCAAGACATGTTCCGATCAGCTTCCATTCGGAAACCCGACACACCACCCCAGAACCACGCGCCGTTGCCGGAGAACAACTCGTCACCTCCCTCACCGAAGCCAGCGACCCATGGCCCAGACCTGTCCGGCGACCCTCAGGTACGTCTTGCGCTCTACATAGCCATGGCCCACGCTGGTTTTGCCTTCGCCATATTCATACTCTACGGAGTATTTAAAATCCTTGAAGAGTATCTACGTCCCATTCAATGGGCTGTGCTCTGTTCTATCCCTTTGAGAGGAATTCAACAAACGCTTGTTGGGTTTTGGTCCGAACCCTTGAAAATGGGGCTCACAGAGACTGTATTAGCAGTCCCCGTAGCTATATTTAGGGTTTTTGTGGGTACCCTCGTCGATATTCGCGATGTGTTTTTCCGGGTTCTTCTCCGGAGAAAGAAATCGGACGTTTTGAGGCGGAATCGAAGTGGGTTTTCGAAATTGGTCCGCTGGCTTGTATCATTTTGGGTTTTTGTAATTGCGTACGAGCAAATTGGTGCTATTGGGTCTATAGCTCTTCTTTTATTGGGTTTTATGTTCAGCTCTAGCACTGTTGAATCGACAATGTCTGCAGTTTCATCGTTTAGGAGTAATAGCTTTCGTCGTAGCGCTATTAGTGCATTTTTCACCCGGGGGATACTAAAAAGGCTGAAAACAATTGTGGCCATTGGGTTGATAGTTGGAATGATAGTTGTGTTCCTGGCAGGCTTGGTTTTCTTTTCGTATAAGATAGGAGTTGAGGGGAAAGATGCTGTAATCTCGCTGAAATCGCATGTAGAAGAGAGTAATTATGCAGAGAAGATTGGAGTTAAGAAGTGGATGGATGAGAATGATGTGCCTGGGATGGTGGATAGGTACACTGCACAGTTTTACGAAACTGTGTCTGAGCAGATTGATAGTTTGGCAATGCAGTATAATCTGACTGAGTTTGTTACCGGGATGAAACATTTTGTTATACCCCCACCAGTGAATTCTTCTGAGCGTTCTGCAGCTCTGATGACCCCTTCCCCATATACTGAGAAAATGGTGAGCTTGAGGAAGAGGGTTAGGAATCGTGAATGGAGCCTAATTTATACCGAGTTGGAAGCAATCTTTAGGGAATTGCTGGTCACCAGGGAGGATTTGGTTGAGAAGGCAAAAGCGTTTGCCATTCAAGGAATGGATGTGACGCAGCGTGTATTCGCTAGTAGTAAATCTGTCCTAGGCGGCAGTGCAAAGGTCATGTTGTCGATTGGTAATTCCATTGTCTCTGGAGCAGCAGGTGTTTTCAATTTTGTGTCTCAGTCGATGGTTTTCCTTTGGGTTTTGTATTATCTTATTACGTCCGAGTCCGGTGGGGTAACAGAACAAGTCATGTGCATGCTTCCCATTTCAAAATCTGCAAGGATTCGATGTGTGGAAGTTCTTGATAAAGCTATTTCCGGTGTTTTGTTGGCAACAGCTGAGATAGCTTTCTTTCAGGGATGCCTCACTTGGCTTTTGTTTAGACTATACTCAATACATTTCTTGTACATGTCAACTGTGCTTGCATTCATCAGCCCTTTGTTGCCAATCTTCCCGTCATGGCTTTCAACCATTCCAGCAGCCGTGCAATTGCTATTGGAAGGTAGATATATATTGGCAATCAGCTTATCGATTATTCATCTTGTGCTTTTGGATTATGGCACATCTGAAATTCTAGAGGATATACCTGGTCATAGTGCATATCTTACTGGGCTTAGCATCATTGGTGGAATGACATTGTTCCCATCTGCAGTGGAGGTAACCTGCCAAGAATTCTTTCCCTTTTGTTATTTGTCATGATTCTCCATCATTCGTTCTTCCTTGTCTTTCTGTGCTAGTTCCTTCTTCTGCTTCCTGAAATAGTCTAGGAAGTACCCGTTTCAAAACAAATATTGAGGTGTGTGATTTGCTCATTCATAATTGATTTGATTTTCTATCTAGAACGAGAAGAGTAGGGTTTCAAGTTTGTTCTTAAATTATTTGGTTGGTAGTTAACAATCTCGTCACTTCCTCATAAAAAGGCTTTAAACCCTAATTGGCAGAAAAAGAAAAAGAAATCTTCCTTGTCATAAAATAAAAAGAACAGCTACTGTTGATTTTAATTAATCTCTTTTAAATAATGTCCATTAACTGTTTGTTAATTAGATGACAAGCTTGGTTTCCTTGTACTTGCTCATAAATGCTCTTCAGTTACTGGTCTATTAATAAGATGTTTGAAATGGTTTGTTACAATCTCTAGTGAAAGAAGCTCTTATTTTGATATAAATATTGTGATTAATGCTGGTTGTTGGGTTTTATTGCACAGGGAGCAATAATGGGACCGCTGATAACTACTGTTGTGATTGCTCTTAAGGATTTGTATGCCGAATTTGTTCTGGATGAACCAAAGGAAAGTGAAGAATAGAAGGCTGTGCATGTTTTGAATGCTTGTTTCCTGAGAAAATGTTCGTGAGACTGCCTGAAGAATTTGTGTACATTATCGGTTGAGCTATCGGGAATTTTTTTTTTACAGAATTGTTGTTGCTTTTAAGTGCATAGTGTTTCTACCAATATGTTGATAGTGCCTGGCGTTGGCAACACAGTGCATTTATCAAGTTTTTGTCTACTGGACTTTAAAGGTCGGTCTTTTTTTCTTGTTCTTCTGTTTAAAGTGTGAGTATGCGTGTAAGAAGTGAATTAGTAACAGATCCATGTATCCCTTTGGTGGTTGGTTGTATGTTCTTCAAAAGAAATTTGTATATTTTCCATATATCTACTGTTTAATTGATATAGAAGCTTATTTGGTCCCATAAATAGAACATCTGAGAAGTGTCATCAGTTTGTGCTTTTTTTTCCCCTTCTATGTCATTCCAAATTAGTCATCCAATTCCAGAGATCCAGTTTTTCAGATATATTTCTGGAGAGCGATTTTAATTATTGAGCAATGTCCCTGGAGTTTTCGAGACCCATGATTTCTCCATCAGAAAAACCCGCTGATGCGAGAGTGGTAGCTGTAGATACAATTGAAAAGAAACTGCGGAAATAGAAATTTCGTAGCCAAAAAAAAGCAGGGTAACAGCATGTCACCAAACTTTTTGACCTTAAACATTTTGAAAGGTTAAACCCAAACATATTTATCAACACAGGAGATCAATTAAGTGTTTACCAATTTTACGCGACACAACATTTAGTTGTGGAATTTCATCCCACAAAAATAATTGTTGATCCATAAAAATGGTACGTGCACCCAAAGTAGAACATAATACATAAACCTATCCTGAAAATCAATCAACTCTCGTCAATTCCATGGAAAGCAACATATCACAATCTTCGTAGAATCCTTTCTCGACCTAATTCATACTTGCACAATCATGGCCAACTTTTGGTACAAACAAAGTTTGGAGAGCACCCATGGATTCCTAGGATTTCATAGTACCACAGTTCTGATCTCTTTCGCTTAAATGATGTGAGTTACTTCATGTATTTCTGGAGAAATTTCCGGTGAAAGTCATTCCTGATGGTGTCATTGATAAAGCGTTTGGGAGCCTTGGCTTCACCACGAGCCTGGTTCTTAAACACCACATCATCATCCCACCTGAGCAAATGCCAATAAGAAAACAACAATATCAGGTTATGAATCTACCCAACTCACTAGCAAGCCTCAAGAATTGAAGAACTAGAGGGAAGTTGGATCTTAGGGCAACTGAACTTCTTTTCACATTAAAAGATGTTGGATTATTAAGAAGAGGGTTTCCTCGAACCAATTCTGCTTCTTTGACCTTAAGCTCTTCTTCTTGTTGTTCTCGTTCCTGCAGAGGCATGAAAGAATGTATTCAGAAAGTGGTTATTATGACACTAACAATTGTGAGGTACAGCCACAATATGCCATGTCAATTTATTCAGATCTAACAAGTCCATATAAAAGAATGTATTCAGGGATCACAACTGCCCTTGTCATTTATGGACAAAATTCATTGGTTGAATCATGAAAAATCTGACAAGGCCACAAATTCAAAATAAGTTCTCCATATCTAATGCTAGAAAAAACTACACACACAAAGGTTTGGAATTCATCCAAAAAACACTCCATAAAATATTTTCATAATAGACAGATGAGAATAAAGGAAGAGAAACTTACTTTACGGAGCCTCTCTTCTGTTCTTTCCTTCTTTATTTGTTCAAGCTCAGCCAAAAGAGCTTCTGTGTCATCCTCGTCATCATCGTCATCGTCGTCATCACTAACCACAAAATAATCATACTTAAGTAATAAGAAAATCCGAATAGTAAGTGGTTCCAATAGTAAGTATGAAAGACCAATGGAATCTAATGTTGGGAGGACAAAAAATTATCAACTATATTCACATGCACATTTACAGATTGATTTCAAGATTACATTATAAAACATTTCATCCTTTACTGTTTGAAAGAATTGAAGCATGCTTTTTAGAACATCCTACAGGTCAGAGGATTATCAAGGATCAATCAACAATCACACTACAAGTTGAAGTGAAGTGTCATACAATTCAATCAACAAATCAAGCCATTGGTATAAGCTTTTGTTAGCATATGCATTAATGTTCTCTAAATTTGCAAATAGACTTGTGGAGCCTTAGGTACGTGATTTTTGGAGTGCGTTGGGTCATGCCATGATCTGTTTTCAGCTGCAGGAATCTTGGGATTGGGGCTGTCGAGTTAAAAGGGTTAAGAAGGCTTGGAGGGTGGCTCCTTTGTGTTTAATGTGATGGATATGGAGGGAGAGGAACTGAAGAACTTTTGCCGGGGCAAAATTGGATATTCATAAGCTTAAATCTTCTTTTTTGCATAGTTTTCATTTCTGGTCTAAAGGAAATTATTGTACTTCTTCTTTTGCTTTTAAAGACCATTGGGGACTTATCTTTTGTAGATGCTGTATAGTCTCCTCTTTGTATGCCCAGTGTACAATCTTTTGCCCTTTATAGGGTTCCAATAGAAGTTATTCACTTATCAAAACAAAGTTTGCAAAGAGTGACAACCTTCCATCATCACTTTTAACTTCCACATCGGCATCGTCAGCGTCTACACTGCGTGGAATGAGACGATCTGCAGCATCCCTCCTCACACCTGTAAAATAAGTATGAAATCAGTTCACTAATTATATATGCATAGCTAGTTTTTGGAACAAAAAGCGGAATGGCAGATAGTCTTCACCTTCCAATAGAAGGTGGCCTCCTTTTCTACGATCTCTGTCTTCTGCAACCATAAATAATTTGACATAAAATAATTACAAATGCTGCCCAGCAAAATGTCAGCAACAATAGTAAAGGAAGAAATGTATAAACAAAAGGGTGGTCAAAACTTCTCTACCAACATAGGACTTATCCTTTGACGAGAAATGCCTCCGCTCCCGCTCCTCCAACTCGTCACGCAGATTCCTCTTCTGCAATTCATCTTGGGTGTCTTGCCCATCCTTTCTGCAGCGAACATATTGATCAGTGAACAGTTTCTGTAGATAGGCATTAGAAAGAAAGACAACTTCATGTATATGTAGCTGACATAGTACCACCATGGCCGCATAAATAAAGAATTAAAAATAAAAAAGGATTAGGCTTAGTTTGAAGTACTACGAGACCCCACCCATGAACATCATAATGCCTGGTATTTGAAGGAGTTCCCCGTACCATCATCAATTGTCAACCACAATGTTTTCCAAACTGTTCACAAATTCAATTTTAGAACACCCCTCATTCCAGTTGTGTGTTTGTCCTTTGTGCTGGCAAACTAAACATGCCCTTTGATTTAAACATGTTCCTCACTTGACTAAAATTGTTTGCCAAATAATTATTCTCACAATCCTCTATCGCCAGAGAAAGGGGGGAGAAGGGGCACAAATTTTAAAGAACAGAGAACCAGAAACTTCTCAAAGCTGAATTACTTCTAGTTAAGTCCCTTCCCTAGGGCAGTTGTGAATTGGGGCAGCGAGAAGAGGAGAAGGACACTCTGTGTTACTCATTAGGGCAGTTCCTTACACATAATAAAACAGCCACTAAGTGGTTACTAAAACACCAAATAGGGGCTACCCCTCTAATGAGGCTGCTATATTTCCAGCCATGCCTTGCTACAACGAATCTAATAGAACAACTTTTTGAATATTTTTATTTAATTACAAAAGTGGCTCTCTAGACTCCCTCCAATGCCAGCTCAACGGCCAAATCTTGTTCTTTTCTACAAAATTATAAACTATCAGTCAGGGCTAATATAAAATATAGAGAACTAATCAAGGTTGGTTCAATTGTAGAATAACTATCAACCAAACAAACAGGAACCAAGTTAAAACCTACGGAATACTTGCATTGAGAATTAGAAAGTGGTTGATTTACAGAAATAAATACTTGTATAGAAAATATGTGCTTGCATGGAAAGTACACCTCACAGTACAATGAAGACCTGCAGAAAGGGAAGATGACAGAGGAAAGTGATATAAGACGAATCAGAGAGGGAAAGAAGAGAAGCGAAGAAGGAAGAGGAGAAAAGGAAGAAGAACAAGAGAGCAGAGAGAGAGGGAATCTGCTGAGAGCAGGAAGATAGGCATCCAAAAGCTCTAAAATTCAATAACTGCCAATGAAAGCTGATGATCTATTACAACCAAGCTATATATATACACATGCACTTTTCATTAGGAAACAAAAACACACATATAATGTAAGATAAATTTCTAATCATAATGAAACTAAAATTCCTAAAATCCTAATTATTGTCGCTTTATGATCTCAATCAACATAAGTGCTTGCTGAGGCTTTTGCCAATGCTAATCAGGGATGCAAGATATATGGAGCATCTACATCTGTCTAAAGGCCTCCAAATCTACCTTAGGGAGATGTATATATATTCTTCTTTTCCTTCCTTTTTTTCCCCCCTCCAAATAAGTTGGTATACCCCGGTCCCAACAATCCCAGAATGCACGATTCCTAGGGCATTGTGGCTCCAAAATTTACCAAAATCACATTGGCATTGGTCCTGTTCATTACTAATTGTGCTTTGTGCCACTCTTCCACCCAACTCCCTCTAAGAACAGTAAAAAATAGCATATCCATAAGGAATAATATGCATCAGCATTCTTATCAATAGATAAATAAATAATACGCATCATCATCACACAAGAATTTCTAGAAGTATTCCATCTAAACTACTACAGTAGTTACACCCTCTCCTCCAATAAATAATCATAAGCAAAGCTAGATATGACACCAACACCACGAAAGAGTCCTAATCAAGTAAGACCTAGGAAGTATGGACACTCCGTTGAAGCCCTGTATGCGTGTCGGTCAACTCTAAGACACGGACAAGCGTTAGACACGTGTCTGACACACTATCGTGTCTAATTTTTTTTTTTTTCTTTGGACACTCTGTAAACACAGCTTGGACATGCATGTCTGATTTTGGACACGACAGGGGCTCTACTACAAATTTGAAAAATAAAAGATGGAATATATTTTATAATTTAAAAACTAGAATCTGGAAAAAAAAAAAAAAGACAAAAAGGTTTTATAATTTAATTCCTTCATCCTTTTATTTTGATTATGAGTTTATAATTTATAATTCTTTTATGTATAAAATTTCTGATTTTATTTCTGCTATAAATTTTTGCATAAAATTTTTGCTTTATTTATCATTTTTGGTATCTCTTTGTATAAAATTTCTGAATTATGTCTGCTTTTTATTATGACATCTGTATAAACTTTATGATTTCTGTTAATAATTTCTAGCTCCATTTTATCTTGGCTCTATATTTTGCTAAATGATATCTTTGTTTACTTTATGAATCATGATCTTTATCATTTTTTATGGAATGAAATGCTGATAATTAAGTTATGAAAGACATGGTTCTTTAATTTTAATTAGTGTTATTCTGTATTTTTTATTAGCGTTGAATAACATATTTATATATATACCATATAAAAAATACATAAAATCATATATTTTTGCCTTGTCCCTGTCATGTCGTGTCCTGTCATTTTTTAAAATCGCAGTGTCGGCGTATCGGTGTCGTGTCATGTAGTGTTTGTGTTCGTGTCCGTGTCTGTGTCCGTTTCGGTGCTTTTGAGAGTAAGACAACCAAGACTAATAAGGCGCAAACAAGTTAGGTTATTTGACAAAGGCTAATATGGTCCTCCATCTCATCTTTGAAACCATATCATGCACATTCATGAAGAAATTGGATACATAGAACTAAATCGCGGTCACATTCATGAAACCATATTTATTATGCAATAATGTAAGACCACTTCAAGTATCAAAAAAGGGGTTAGAGGAATGCTTCAGACTTTGAGAAGAGTTCCATGCCATCACAAAGTGAAAAACTTTGACCAGCAAAGCCCCAAGTCAACCAACACTCCTCGAGTCGTGTGGAAGTAAAAATGTATTCAAAGTTAAGCCCTCTCTGTGGTAAGTTATTTCTGACCCTCTCTCTCTCTCTCTCTCTCTCTCTCTCTCTCTCTCTCTCTCTCTATTTAATTTTTCCATGGCTCTTCTTTCGTCTCTCCCACTCTCTCCTCTACCCTGCCTTCCCTTCCCCTCTTCTTCATTTTTCTCTACAGAACCAAAAAACCTGTTTATTCTTATACCTCTATCTCTCTTATGGCCTCCGCTCTACTTCTCTTCTCCTCCAATCAAAGCGCCAATGTGACAACATCATGGATCTTCTCCTCTCTCCGATCAAAGCATTGTCAACACGATCAATAACACAGCAGCACTGGAGTAAAGACAGATTTAGGGTTCAGAGATGTGTGTAATGGTCCGTAACACTGTAATGGCCATTATGGAAGCGTTACGGTAATGAAACTGTCGCTAAAGGTGTGGCCTCAGATTCGCCATTACAAAACGACCGTAACGGACTCGCCTATGTCGTTAGCATTTTGTAACGGCCGTTATGGACCGATATTTAGTTCTATGATTGGATCACTATCTTTATCAGCAGGTGGTTTGTTGAAAGCCTTCTCCAAGTGCCAGGTAGGCTTTCTTATTTTGGAAACTATCCTCAACTTTCAACTTCTTCTAAGCAGAGGTGGAATTATTGAAAAGATGTTTCTTGGTCCATGGATCTGTTCTTTCCATCCAAGCAGCTGACTTTTGAGTGCATTTCCCCACTATAAGTAAATTGCTTATAGTATTGCAACTTGAAAGTCTCAGATTTCATTTCATACATCCTAAACTTACCTGGTTTGTGAAGTATACATTTTAATTCCCAGTTCCAAATATCTCTCTCTCCCCCCCCCCCCCCCCCCCCCCCCCTCCTTTTTCCTCTGTCCTCCTCTCTCTCTCTCTCTCTCTCTTCTTTGGTATGAAACTTCACAGTCCAAGATAAAATCATAAAAGCTTTAACTTGCCTCACAGTAGGGGCTTGAATCCCAAATTGCTTCCACAGTATAACAATTGGAGGTCATTATCTTCAGACCACATCATCCCTTTTATTAGAGGGTATCCACCTTTAAAGATGTTCCAGAATCTTTATATTGTGCAAGCAAAAACCTCAAAGGGGCTATAAACCTAAATAAGTAACCAAAAAAAAACACACAAAACACAAATTGCAGAAGTTCCAACCTGGGCTTCAGTGTTGTGTGTGAGGCAATGTCTCTTGAAGAGTACTTTTGGGAGGGACCAAAAATCCGAGTGCCACCTTGTTCATTACCACCTTTTGCAGGTGCCCATGTGGGTCGAGCCGCAGTTGTCATGTTTGGTAACTATCCTCAAGATATCTGCAAAAGTCAAAGTAGATACATTTAAAATCCCATTTCAAGAAGACCTGTACAATCACCAAGAAATGTAAAAAAGAAGACATCAATGCAGTATCAGCATAAAATTCCTCATAGAAACCACAAACACCAACCACCCCCCCCCCTCAAATGCAGTTCTGCGTACTGAAGAAGAAACCAGGTAAAGGGTCACTGGTTCAACTTTCAGACCAAAAGAACCAAACCGTGGCATCATACTCATATCCTAAAAACACATTACAGATACTTTTTTTTAAAAAAAAGGAATAGAATAGAACATCTCCAAAAGCTTCTTTTTTTCTTTTCCTTCGATCTTAGAATGAAAACTTTCCATCAGCTTCGCCACCAATGTTGTTAAATTGTTCACGAACTTTTTTGTGTTATAACAATGTCCAAAAATATTTCTAAAATTGATTACTAGCTACATAAAAGAAGAAGAGAAAAATCTAGATGCAAGAACTCAACACTTTATAGTAAACAAATTAAGCCGCAATTGCCATTTTCTCCTTCGTTATTCCAAAAGCCATAAATCACAAGGAAGCTATAAATTATCCTTATGGATAATTCTTCTACAAATAGAAGAATTTCATTAAAACCCTAAAATTATTGTCTCCCAAACTGCATAGAGAGAAGAGAAACAGGGACACGGAAACAGAGATGCAAGACAGAACGATCAAAAATAGCGAATCTGAGACAATATTAATATTGTGCATACAATCATATATGAAATCATAGAAATACAGTTCATACAACCTAGAGACTCGAGAGAGAAACCTGGGGAAGCGACAAGGATCGTCGAACAATTGAACCGGAAGATTTCAACCCTAGTACCGCTGTTGATATTTATAGGGCAATAAATAGTCCGGTTCATAATTACTATGCACCGGGTCGCTCCGCCCGCCGGATCAACCGAATCTTCCTTGTTTGATCCAGAACGGTTACCTGGACCGTTAAACCGTCCAAACAGTTTTCTAGTAAATGTCATTCCTTTTTTGTTTTTTTTTTTTTAACTTTTAGATCATTTTTAATTTCATCTTTATATTTAGACAAGAAATATAGCATTATATACTTGGGTGGTTCGAACTCAACTTACTAAACTTATCATTCTCTTTAAAGAGTAAAAAACAATTATTCATAATATATATTAAACAAAAATATCTAATATAATGCAGTTGATAACTAACTTTCATTCAGATAAATTATCAAGAATTCTATCTTTTAAGTTATAGAATAATTATTTTTTTTTTAAGAAATAGCGAAAGAGTTGGTGAGGTTTGAACATTGTAATTTTGTAGATAAGATAAATCAGTCATAACCACTTAATTAAGTTTCGAACTTATAGGAACTGACGTGCATTTAATATCCTTATGTCTCCAATAAAGTTTGACTTGGAGGAATTATAAACACCTTCTCTACCCAATAGTGACAATATATATTATAGTCATATAATGACCCACCACCAAGAATTAAATTGAAATTTCAATAAATGAAACCTTTGTGTGAGGTCTTTGTGAAAGCAAAGGGCGAGCCCCCTCTCCCTCAACTTCTGCCTCCTCTAATGCAGATAGAATGTCAAGCTCTCAGCGCATTTCAAGAGACAAAGATGTTCACAATTAATATTACATAACGTTGCAGTATCTTAATACAATTGGTGCCTCTTGTTTTCTAGGTAGAAAAATCAATCAATCAATATCAGGATCAACAATCAATCAATCAATAAAAGTTGATCAATATACATGCTCTGTGTAAGGGTTTTTTTGCTTGTTATCTACCACGGTAAGGTTGTTCGATTATAACTTGGAAGTCACAATTTGAAAACGAAGACAGTTTTTGCACATAGAGCAAGACTTCGCACATGTATGCAGGGGCAAAATTACCCATAGCTAACAAGGGGCCGTGGCCCCTACTTGACAAAATTTTAAATAATTCCCATTAATTTTGAATATTTTTCCGATATAGGGATATATTGGTCCCTTAAAATTTCAAAATTTTGTCTTTTGATATTCCAAAATTGAAGAATTTTTTCCTTATCCCCAAAAAAATTTTATTTTATTTTTTACCTTAACGTTCAAAAAATTCAAGAATCTTTGCTTTAGTCCCTTAATAAGATTAAATTTTTTTTTATATTGATCTTCTAAAATTTAAGAATTTTTATATTAGTCCCTCAAATAAATTCAAAAATTTTACTTTGGTCTTCTGTGGCCCTCCCTCAACAAAATTCCTGATACCATCCCTGCATGTATGCTATTCTTTTTTTTGCTAAGTTGATCTCTGAAAGCATAGGCGCCAGGCATTAGATTGGTCTGCTTCTCATTTAGTAGCTGACTCTATACATAAATGCTTGGCAGCCTTGGCTGCATGTTCTTCACAGTAGAGAAACCATGGCCATTATCCTAAGTAGGCTTACGGGCGTAATACAAACTTGCTGGTTGGATTGGTTGGCCAACCGCAACTGAACAATCTCACAACCACCCTACCCGCCAGAATTCAAAATATTTTTATATTAAATAAAATAAAATAAAAAGTCTATATCAATTAATATGTTAACCTGCTTTTGTACTCCGAACCAAACTGAGATTAACTATAATATTAGTTTAATCATAATATTTGCTTCTTAAGCAATAAAGCCCCGAGGGAAGTTAGGCCAACCGTTAACGTTCCTCTCTGATTCACTTGGAATCAAAGCAAAGCAAAGCTGTTTGATTCTTGGTCATCATCTGAGCCCAAATTTCACCTTCCTGAATTGCTCTCCACACCTCCATGGCCTTCTGTTTCTGTTGCCTTGTCCCTTTATTTACAAGTCATTTCCATGGTAACATTGCATTCATTTTGAGTTCCATCCGTTTCCACCCAAACAGCAAAAAATATATATTTTGATTCTTCGCAAGTTTTTCCTTCTTCATGATAGCCAGGTAGAGAGATTGTTTCTTGAAGGAATTTAACTCTATTGGGTTTCGATGAATACTAGATACTTCTTTACGCCGGATTCTTTGTGCAATTCTGGCATTGCAGTTTCATTTGCATCAGCAGGAGAAGATCGAGTGGCTATGGGAGCCCGAAACAGGTCCTCTCGTGTTCCCTCTTCTTCGTTCTTGACAAGAATGGCTATAAGGGTATCTAGAGCAAGGTGGTTCAGCTTCCTAAGAAGGGTTTTTCATTACCAAAACGGATCAAGATCCGATCTTGGGTCGAATCCATTCAACACTGGTTCTTGGATGGTTATGGAGTTTATAGCTTTGGTTGTTCAAATAGTCGTCACGGCATATACTCTGGCTGTTTCCAAGGCAGAGAGGCCTGTTTGGCCCATGAGAATTTGGATTTCTGGGTATGGTTTTGGCTGTTTCCTCAGTTTGTTGATGCTCTACTGGCGGTACCGGCGTTTTCACCGGACTCAAGGAGATGGTTTAATCCGCTCTGATACAGAACAACAAAGGAATAATGAAGAATCCAGGTATTCCCATTAGTCTTCAAAAAAGAAAAGAAAAGAAAAGATAGAAAACTGGCGTTTTTGTGCTTCTTTCATCTGATCATAAATTCTCTAACCAGGAGCTTGCATGTGATGAACAAATGTCGGACTTCTCTGGAGCTGTTCTTCGCGATATGGTTTGTGATGGGTAATGTGTGGGTCTTCGATTCTCGATTTGGATCCTTTGGTCGAGCTCCAAAGCTTCATATTCTCTGTATTTCTCTGCTTGTCTGGAATGCTGTCAGCTACTCCTTCCCATTCCTATTGTTTGTGTTGCTATGCTGCGTAGTGCCCCTCATTAGCAGCTTCCTCGGATACAATATGAATACAGGATCCACTGATCGAGGGGCGTCCGATGATCAAATTTCTAATCTACCCAGCTGGAGATTTAAAGACATTGTCACCAATTTAGAGCTCGGAAAATCAGTCGATGACACTGAAAATCCAGTAAGTCACAATCTATGAAAATCAGTCAATAAGCTGATATCACCTAGTTGGTTTTTCAAGATGAAAATATCTAATTTCTCTTCCATACCTGATTGAAAATCAAGAAAGAAAAAAAAAATTCTGGCCAATCTTCATAAAGGGGTGATGGGTTTCTTTTGTTTTCTTGACAGGAATGCTGTATTTGTCTATCCAAGTATAGAGAAAAGGAAGAAATCAGGCAGTTGCCATGTTCACATACATTTCATTTGAAGTGTGTGGATCAATGGCTCAGAATTTTATCTTGCTGTCCTCTTTGTAAACAAGAACTAGAGAGGTAAAAATTGCAAGATACCTGCTGAGAAGTCGAAATTGATCTTCTTCTTTTTTTTTTTTCCTTTCTATTTTTATTCTTTTTACCCTTTCCCTTTTTACTTGGGGGAGAAAATATCACCAATGATTCTGAGTTGTATGTAATTACACGGTTACTTGAGTGAGTTTATCCCTTGTACATTGGAGCTCACCAGTAACTTAAACTATGTACGTCTGCCACACTATGCTGGAGCCTGCAATGGAGAGTCAATGATGTTCGAATCTTGCTTCTTGGATCAGCTTTTTTAACTGGTTTTTATATTTTTTTAATTAACTTTTAATTTTGATTTTTGGTAGAAAATCCAAAGTCTAAACTAAAAATTCATATAAAGTTTAAAAATTGAATTTTGGTGAAAAAATCTAATAAAAAAGAAAAAATAATGTAAAAAGCCGGTAAAAAAGCTTATCCAAACAAAATTCAGCAGAGTCGTTTACTCCTCCAAGGACTTGTATATATATATATATATATATTTTGACTGCACATACTCTGCAGGATACATGTCCTAATGAATAATTCGTTGACACTGCTCATATAAAATTATGAACTTTTTGTATACATTTCAGTCATATATACTCCTAACAACTTTTACCTTACACATATTGGCCTCATAAGAGTTGTTTGTGAAAGAAATATGTCATTTTCTTTGCAAAACAAGAGTTTCATTAATTTTGAACTTTGAATAAGATGCATAAGCTGTTCCAAATCCAAAAAGAACTTGAATTTTTCCTTGCTGAAGGCTGCAAACTCTGTGGTTAAGAAAAACATTAGGAAATTCATTTTCTTAGGCTGCTTTCTCCAGCATTCCTTTGTTGAACACAAACCATTTTCTTACACTTATCCAGTGATATGAATAAATAAGCATGAGGTTTCAACATAATTGACTTTGATGAGAAGCAATCAAGGTCACAGATTTTGACTTCATCTCACCAACCCACCTAAATTATTGTAAGTCTCATAGAGAACTTCTGAATTGTTTGTAATTACATGGTTACTTGAGTGAGTTTATCCCTCGTACAATGGAGCTCACCAGTAACTTGAACTATGTTGAAGTCTGACACACTATGCTGGAGTGGAGAGCCAAATGATGCTTGGAATCTTGTTTCTTGGGTCATTGGATCAGCTTTTTTAAATGGTTTTTTATATTTTTTTTACTAACTTTTAGTTTTGATTTTCGGTAAGAAAATTCAAAAGCTTAAACTAAAAGCCTGTAAAAAGTTTAAAAAAAAAAGAATATTGGTGGAAAAATCTAACAAAAAAGAAAAAAAATAGTTTAGAAAGCCTGTAAAAAAAACTTATCCAAACAAAATTTAGTGGAGTGCTTGGTCTGCCTCAATGATCAAGGCGATATAGACCACTCATTTGGCAAGGGTTCAAACTTTGTTGGCTCCTTCCCTTCCCCCAATTGCCCTGTATCAAAAAATAAAAAAAAAACACCAAAATTCAACGGAGTCAGTTAACTCCTCCTAGTACTCGTATATATATATATTTTACTGCACATACAGAATACACGTACTAATGAATAATTCCTTGACACTGCTGACATAAAAATATGGACATTTTGTAGACATTTGTCATATATACTCATTACAATTTTACCTTACGTATATTGGTCTCATAATAGGTGTCTGTGAAGGAAATTAATTTCTTAGGCCGCTTTCTCCAGCATTCCTTTGTTGAACACAAACCATTTTCTTACACTTACACAGTGGTATGAATAAATAAACATGAGGTTTCAGCATACTTGACTTGGATGAGAAGCAGTCTAGTTCACAGATTTTGACTTCATCTCACCAACTCACGTAAATTATTGTAATTCTCATAAGTTGTGTTTGAAACCCGAATTTATTAAGAAGAAAATGAAAGAAAAAAAAAAGTTGAGGAAAAAAAAACAAAATGAAAGAGGATTTTTGTTTTCTTTTTCCTCACTTTTTTCTTTTTCCCTTTTTTTTTTCCATCACTAGAGCCAAATCACCTAAATTATTGTAATTCTCATAAGTTGTGTTTGGAACCCGAATTTGTCAATAAAAAAATGAAAGAAAATGAAAAGTTGAGAAAAAAGAAAACAAAATGAAAGAGGATTTTTATTTTATTTTCTTTTACTTTTTTTCATCACTATATGCTTGATTCAAACACAGCCATAGGTAGGGAATGTGTAAAATAGTGGTGGTAGAAAGATGATGCATTAATATTGACCAATTACAAAGAGTGTTTCATTTACTTTCAAGCAAAGGTACTGAGTTTGGACCTATCTTTAAACAATGTCAACATTAAACATTGTGGTCAAAAGCTCACATTCCCATTGTAATTTCAATACCCAGTCAAACTATTAATTCAATTTGAACCCAAAATAGTTCAACTTGAAACTGGCTTTATAAGAGTATGATTCATTTGGATTAATACTATACTCTTCACCAAGCTGATACATGAAACATTTTATGTTTCAACTATCGTTGTCAATTTCGTAACGGGTAATGTACCGTTTTTACTACTAGTAGAATACGTATCAACACCAATACATTATGACATACCATTTAAGGTTTATTGCAGCAAGTGTTGTCATATATTTTTCAAAACAATATTTTTACTCCTATCGATTTATGTACTTATTAGTGTTAAAATATATATAACAGTATCTCTACCAATATAGCAGGCTTATTTTACTGATATTTTGATGAACATTTGAATTTCTCCCAAGCATTTGGCTTGCTTCTTTGGTTGGTGAGGACTAAAACTAGGATTGGTAGGTGAGCATTAAAATAGGAGACTGTCCTTGAAATTATCGATTGTTTTTGTGGTCTCAACTCTCAACCAATTTCAGGCAGTGACCTGTTTGCTTTCTGAGAGTACCCCAAATCCTCCAAAATTTCAGTCAACTGCAAAAATTGACTTAGATAATGAAAACACTTGAATTTTATGCCCCTTTTTCCTTTGGTTTTGTTTGGAGAAAAAAAAAGTCAAAGGTTTTATACAGGTAAAGCATTGAAGTGTAGCTATTTCAGAAAAAAATGTCATTCTTTTCCTATATGAGTTTGAGGGAATAGTCAGCTGAAGGCCTAAATACTCTGTAAAAAACTATAATTTGTTTAGAATTTGTGTGCAGAC
The DNA here is from genome assembly GCA_033060915.1 of Euryodendron excelsum. Taxonomy (NCBI): domain Eukaryota; kingdom Viridiplantae; phylum Streptophyta; class Magnoliopsida; order Ericales; family Pentaphylacaceae; genus Euryodendron; species Euryodendron excelsum. The sequence goes on along the minus strand of CM065381.1, from coordinate 15,043,392 downwards.
TCTTACATAAAAATAATGTGACGGTGATAATTTTATAATTAAAAGATATTTTAATAAAAAATTTATTTTAAAGTGAAATACTAACACCTCAACAACATCATTTTGTACACTCGGGACTTTGGCATTTGGAAGCACAAAATGTGTGCCTCATTAATTTACAAATGAATTCAATAATAGTAACAGAATTGAACATTGTCTTAAATACATTAGCAATTTTCCCTACATTGATTGGTTGAGAACCAATTGAGGCCCATACGGCTAAAAAAAAGTTTAAGAAAATGAGGCAATTATATTTCATTATTTATATACAAGGAAAAAGAAAAAGAAAGAAAAAATATATATAAAAAAGAAAATAAAGCGAAAGAAATTAAATTATTTTAATTTTTTTGATAGTTATGAAAACAAGAAAAAAGGAATACATATTTATTTATAAAAAAAATTTATTTGGTTACACAAAAACAATCCTGTACAAGCATTTCATTTCCTTTTAATTTTATTTTTCCTTGACAAATTCAAAATTTCAACATAGGTGGAATAGCAACAATTACGACCATCCAAAAAAAATGAAAAAAATTTTAAAATAAAACGAGTAAAGAAGAAGGAAAGGAAATCCCAATTCTACCCCTAATGGCAAATTTGCAGTTTCCAATATCTGTGGAAACCATTTGGGTAAGTTTCTTCTCCCTCGCAATCGCCATTGTACCATTGGTTGTCTCCTTCCAATTATAAAATGTGGGGCTGATACCGCCATCGTCTTTATTCAATAAAGACGGCGTCGTTCCCCATCCCTGTTCTCCCTATAAATTACAGCAGAGCTCTCTTTCTATTTACACGGGCGACCAGGATTCACATCCAATCTCTCTCTCTCTCTCTAAAAACAATGAGCGATCTGAAGTCGAAATTTCTCGAAGTGTACTCCGTCCTGAAATCGGAGCTACTCCATGACCCTGCTTTCGAATTCACCGATGACTCCCGTCAATGGGTCGAGCGAGTAAGAACTATATATATAGATATGTATATTATAAACACATCCACGAGTTCTCTCTCTGTCTCTCTCTCTCTCTGTTTTCTTTTTTTCCATTTGGTTGATTCTTTCATATGTATATATATATATATTTTCTGTGTATTCTGATTCAATATTTTAGTAGGATATATGCATTAACTCAGTTAAATTACATATTTCTTTTAGTCTTTGACATATATTTTTGATTTTTTTTTAATTCGGGCATGGAAGGTTTCAAAAGATTCGATCTTGGACGTCAATGCTTACGTTTTGAGGGATTGCTTTGTATTTTTGTTTAATTGAGCTTCAGTATTATGTCTTCTTGTAATTTTCATTGTTTTGTTGAAATTCAATTACCAAAGCAGAAAGATGAGGACCTCGATTCATACTATTGTAACTGCATCTGATGATTTCACAAATATATATATATATACACACACACACATATACACATTGCAATTGATTGACAGAGAGTAGAGTGAAAGAACTGTGAAATTTATTCACGAAAAGCATGGATTTGTGAAGCACCTGATACTAGTGTAGTTTGAATCCAGTTTATGATATTGACATCAACATCTAATCTCTCGTCTAACTCAAATGCCCAGCTCAACAAACAAAACTTCATGGATTTGTTGCACTTTAACGAGAAAGGAAGTGGGAAGAAAGGGATAGGGGGAAGGGTAGTAATGGAAGGGAAAACTTTGAGTTGCCTACGGAAGTTTGTCTACTGTGACAAATTGTTAGCTTGAATGCATGCTTGTGAAATGGAAATTTGGCAATTGTCTTGTCCACATCAAGACCAATATAGAATCATTCATTGGTTAATTTAGTTGTACGGATGCATCCTATAAATTTTCATGCTTTCAACAAATTTAATTTTTTTATGTATTTGTGAATTTATGTATCTGTGTTTGTCTGATGCATTTAATCTTTTAGTTTTTTTTTTTTATTATTATCAATTTTCTCCTAGAACTCTACTGTTTCTTCACCCTTTCACTAAATTACTCCCATTTCGGTGTCCTAATCTTCGTTCTATAATGTTGCAACTTGCAGATGTTGGACTACAATGTACCTGGAGGTGGGAACAAAATAATTACATCATTTTATATTGAGAGATTTTCTGCTCCATTTTCATGACTTGGTTGTGCAAGAACTTTGCATTCCATGGAAGGGGAACTAATTTAAATTAAGACAATTATTTTAAAGATATTTATAGGTATTATATTAGTTTAACAGGTCATACTGATATGTTTTGTCTACAGGAAAGCTGAACCGAGGCCTCTCTGTTATTGACAGCTACAAGTTGCTGAAAGAAGGAAAGGAACTAACTGATGATGAAGTTTTTCTTGCATGTGTGCTTGGGTGGTGCATTGAATGGGTATGGCTCCATAACATCTTTCCTCTTTGTGGCCAATCCTGCAACTTCTTTTGTTTTTTTGTGTGTCAAATTCAATTTCTTTTAGTAGTCTCACTTTATATCGTATGGTAATTTGAACACTTCTTGGTAATGATTCTTGCAGCTTCAAGCATATTTTCTTGTTCTTGATGATATTATGGATAACTCTCACACACGCCGAGGTCAACCATGTTGGTTCAGATTGCCAAAGGTGTGCGAGCCTGTAGCGGGAAATTATGTTCCTCTTTTCTGTATTGCCTAACTAACATGTTTATGATTGTTAACGCGACTGGACTGATTTTGAACTTCTTAAATTTTTGTTTTAGGTTGGTCTGATTGCTGCCAATGATGGCATATTGCTCCGCAACCATATCCCAAGAATGCTAAAAAAGCATTTCAGAGGAAAGCCTTATTATGTGGATCTGGTGGATTTATTCAATGAGGTTGGGTTGTCTTTGCATAGAGAAGGAAAATGAGTGGTCATTTCTATCAAATACTTGCAACTAATCTTGATCATGTTTGCACAGGTAGAATTTCAGACCGCTTGTGGACAGATGATAGATTTGATCACCACACTTGAAGGAGAGAAAGATTTATCAAAGTATTCATTGCCTCTGTAAGTGAGAATTCTAAATAATTTTACTTCTTTCTAATTTGATTTTCAACTCCAAAAAAATGTCCAAATTGTATTTTTAATAACCATAAAATGATTATGTTTTCATGCAGTCACCATCGGATTGTTCAGTACAAAACTGCTTACTACTCATTTTACCTGCCAGTGAGTGAAAACTCTCTTTCTTATCATATTCATAACTCATGTTGTTATGTGAAGGATTGATATTTCCTCCTCCTATTTATCTTGGCTTGCACAAGTTCTCAACTGAAAATACCTCACATGTAAATATGGGAATTTGTTGTCTTGAAACTGCTCTACATTTAGGTCCTTTACTATTAATAGCCATATTTTAAGAATTACATGGCCCTACTAAGAAAGGAAAAGGACATCTTGTTTTCCTTTCAATGTTTGAATTATTTTCACTTTGATAAATTCTTGACAAGCAATGTTGATGGCTCATCTACCGAGTCTAGCATGTGATGGGAAACCTCTGCTTGTGGTTATATTTTTCCTGGAATCCTATCAAGTTTTTTTTGTAATTTTAATTCTACATTTTCTGCTTCTTCTGAGATAGAGTTTTCTACATCAGGGTTTAGTGAGTCTACTTGAATCTAATTTGCTGGTGGTTACCATGTGCAACCAGGTGGCATGTGCACTGGTTATGTCAGGCGAGAATCTGGAAGATCATATTGACGTAAAAAACGTACTCGTTGAAATGGGAACCTATTTTCAAGTGCAGGCAAGTTTTTTTTTGCATGGAATAGTTTTGTCTCATTTTGTCACCAGAAATCACTGGAATACAAAGAAACCTTGTGATATCTGAAAGCAACTTGAACACCATACTGCTACAAGATTTGAAGTTTCTCTTTTTCATCTTAAGCGTTCAAACAAAGAACTTTTCCTGATAAGTTTGTGTGTGTAGGTTTTAATCATTCATCTGCTGATGTGTTTGTAGGATGATTACCTGGATTGTTTTGGTGAACCTGAGGTGATTGGTAAGGTAAGTTACATGTTTTTTCTTCACTATCAATCTCTGATCTGTTTCCCGGAGAGCTAGAAATCTTACTTTGATCCTTTCCATTATCAGATTGGAACGGATATTGAAGACTTTAAGTGTTCTTGGTTGGTCGTGAAAGCAATGGAACTTTCTAATGAAGAGCAAAAGAAATTGTTATATGTACGGAAGGCATATTAATCTCCTATCATTTAGTCTTTGCTATAACAGGTACTTGATTTGCTCATCTAGATGAGTTTTCTGTTCCCAGGAGAACTATGGAAAAGCGGATCCAAACTGTGTGGCAAAAGTGAAGGAACTTTATAACGCTCTCAATCTTCAGGTGTCTTTTATCCTGCCTTTACCGTTCTTATTTTTATTTGTGGAGGCAAGAGCATCTTATAGGCAAAATTTGTCTGTAGAATACCAAGCTTTTGCATTTGGTATGTGCATATGCAGGAGATGAAACCAATGCATATTATTTATTAATTGTATTATTCATTCTCGTTATAGGGTGTATTCGCGGAGTATGAGAGCAAGAGTTATGAGAAGCTCATCAACTCCATTGAAGTTCATCCTAGTAAAGCAGTGCAGGCAGTGCTGAAATCGTTTTTGGCAAAGATATATAAGAGGCAGAAGTAGGAACTTCAACGAAAAGAGAAGGTTGAATGGAATTCCTACCCGCTTTGTGTTTGTATTCTCCTAATGGAGGAAACGATGTTGTCTGTATTTTTACAAAATTGGCTTTCCTGCTCTGGCTTCCATATATATCTCTCCCTCCCTCCCTCCCTCCCTCCCCCCCTCCCTCCCTGTCAGCAGAAGTTATATTGAACTGATATATGTTTTGTTAATAGGGATTTAAGGGGGTCAATAATGAAATGCATCTTTCTCTATCCTTGCACCCATTTAGTTTTACTATCCCTGGTTTTTCTGTTGATGAGTAAATTTATGAAATTCTCTATTCTGATTTGAATTTGTAATTAAACCTTTGAGCATTGGCATAAATAGGCTTTTAACCTCTTTCTTAGTCACTCTAGTTGTCTTCTCCTTCTGCCTCAGCTCTGTTATGAAAGTACACTTGTTAAGCCTTGAATAGGATCATCCTGCTGTTAGTAGAGAATGAAAACAAATATTCAGCTTTGGAAGTTGTTGTTCTCTTGACTTTCTGCTAGTGAAGAATCTATAATTCAGACTTCAAAATTTCAGCCACACCCTATTTAAGCTGTTAATTGTTGTGGGTAATAGATGGGTTGATGTGGGTGAAACTTGAAATTTTAATTTGAAGATGCATTTTGTTTGTGCAAAGACCACTAATGATCTCTCAATTTTGCCAGTGCCATCTCATATTAACAGTGGTTCAAGCAATTTATTATAGCATCCACACTTCAAGAAGCATTTGGCGACTACAATGGTTAACAATTGCAAGACCTAAAAATTAAACCCCATTTAGAATAATTTTTCCAGCGAGCATGCTAAATCTCCCATTTCACTTGCAATGAGAAAAATAACTTATTGTTGATAGTGTAAGAGATTGCTCATGATGTGTGTCTGAGTAACAAAGCCGGGGAGGGTGTAGTCAAAGACACAACTCACTTAGTGATTTGATCCATACAAGTGAGGATCACGGACCGCGTTTGGTTCTGTAATTGGTTTTTGTTGTTTTGGGAAATTATGGCGTTTGGTAAATTAGTCTCAAAAATTATTTTTGAATTTCACTTCTGTTTTAGGAATCTTAAAAAAAACTTGTCCACATTTGTTTACAATCTCAATTATTGTGAGGAAAATTATTTTCGCTGAGATTGCGTTTGATAAATTTATTCTAAAATTTTTTCATAAATACTTTTTAGAAATATTTAAAATTAAAAGGTATTTTTTGAGCTCATGAAACTCGTTTTCATTACAAAAAAAAAAAAAATACAATTGTTTTTTTTTCAATGTTTTAAGAACATGAAAAACAAAAAAAAAAAATTTTTTGGATTTAAAAAAAGAACAAAATAAAAACCGTGACCAAACGACATTATGAAAATGATATGCAAGTTAACTTTCGAAGTTGCAATTGTTTTTATTTTTAAAAACACAAAAAACAAAAATAAAAATTGTAAGCATGCCCACAAACCCAAATTGTAGGGTGAGTTGGTTCAGCAGCAAAGGTTCGACATTTAAGGTATTTGATCTTGGGTTCGAAACTCTGTAGCCTTACGTTGGGTCATCTCCTAACTATTCGTCGCCTCTAGCTTTAGTTTCAGGATAGAAAATCTTTGGTGTATTGAGTCTAATGACGGATGGTTTGGGGGGAGGAACAATGTTACTGTCCTGGTAGAGTGTTGGCGTCCCTTAACTGCATCATTTTTTCAGACAAAAAGGAAAAGAAAAAGGTGGGTTGGTCTTTCCAATATGTGTTGGAACTTGGGAAAGGGAGGGAAAGAGAAGAAAAAAAAGAAAAAAGTATTTTTTTCTTTTTTTTGTTTGGTTTTATAAGAAAATAAGGAAAGTAAAAAGAAATAAGAGAGAAAAAAAAGAGAATGATTATTTTTTTTCCTTTCTTTTTCCTCATTTTTTGTCACTTAACGTTTTGTTTGAATTAAGAATTTAGTGAGAAAAAAAAAAAAGAAAAGAGGATAGAAATTACATAATATGCTTGGTTATTAAAGAAAATAAAAAGTAAATAAATAACAATTTAAAATCTCTTATTTTTTTATTTTTTTAATAAATATAAATTTCAAACATAACATAACTAATTTATTTAAAAATAAATAAATAAATAAATAAAAACATAGCATAACTAAACTCAAACAAGGAAAGAATCCGCAGTATTTTTGGTATTATAGAGTCTATTGTTCCGTCTATAGAAATCGGCAATCACGTGCGAAGCAAACAGGTAAACCAATCACCGTCTCTCTCTCGCAAGCTCTCTATCCCCGAAGCCTCCGTCGTCGGCCGAAGCCCGGTCCTCGCCTTTAGCCCCGAGCAGATATACTGTTACTTATTTCATCCTACGAAGAAGCTAAGATTCAATTCATTCCTTTTCCATCCGGTTTCAGGTACGAGCGGAATCATCCAATAGTCATTGGTCTCGATGTTCGACGGAAAATCTTCTCCGGGAAAAATTTCTCTCTATCTCTTCTCCCCTTTTATTCCTATTGATATCTTACGGAGAAGAGATACCTATTTACACTAGGAATTTAACCTAATTTGTATGAAGAAAAAAGGGATAGGGGAAAGAAATAAGTTTTTATGAATTTGGATTGACAAGATCATATGTTTGGAATAAAATCTTAATTTTTCTTAGGTTGTACAATCTGAACTCTGCTAGAGCGTTGTTGTTTCAACATTTTTGATGAAAGACTTCTATTGGTTCCTAGTTCCAAACCAAAATCTGGGTTATATTTCAGTACGAATAAGCTAGAAAAGGGCATTAAAAATTTTCTTGTCTTTGACAGTATCTAGGGTTGTAACGTTTCACTGCTTGATCTCCTATGTGCAATTCAGTTATCATATCCATGTGGATGTGGTCCTCCCTAATTTGCCTATATACAAATATTAATATATATATATACATACATATGTGTGTGTACATATATATATATGTCTTGTGTTTTGTTGTGGGTGCTGCGTGAATGTTTCAATACTATTAGTTTTAAGGAAGAAATGGTTGGACTTTCAGGTCATTCCATCAGTTTGCATCAGGATGTCTTCACTGACTCCAAGTACCCCAGTAACAATACCATCAGGTGCGTGGTTATTATGAATTCTACCTTCTTATGATTGAGTATGGGAAATATATTTTCTTTCCTTTCAATTTAGAAAATTACAAAACATTGATAATTTGAATTAAAAGATCACAAAGTTTGATGAGGGTATATGAGGTACAACTAAGCATGCTGTTAAATGTGTTTATCCATAGGACCATAGCATTAGAGTATGTTAAGTACCTGTCATATTGCCAAAGATATAGTAGAGGAAAAAATTAGGCTCTTACACATTTGAGCTCTCAACCCTCACATTGAACTAAGATTTGAGGGTGAGAAATTCAACGTTACCTGTGGCTGAAATATTTAATCTCCAACATGATTTCTAGCAATTGGGGATCTTGGTCTAGGGAAAACGGCTGATGAAGAAAAGTTCAGCATTTTTAAATAGCCATGAAGGGAAAATATTTTTATCTAATATTAGTGCTGCTGGTTTTAAGAGATGCAATCATATTGCTGCAACATAATTATATGGATGTTTAATAGGGAGGTGGTTTGCTGCAGTCAACTCTAAACTAAGCTCCTAAACTTCAGGTAAAAATTTGGAGCTAATCAACTGGGTGATTAAACAGAAAAATCCAAGCTATTTTTTAATTCATATGTTTTTTGGTTTAATTATAGGTCAGGTTTGGAGGAGGATGAGGAGGCTGAGGGTGAACCAGGGGTAAGGAGTTGAGAAAGTTCTTTAAAATAGTAAAGTGAAAAATAGAATCTGTGGACAAGAATTCATAGGAAACTTGTAACTTTCTCTCTGTCTGTCGCTTGTAATCTTTGATCACAAAGACCAAAGACTTGAGTCACTCATGATTGGAAATCCCAGGATTTAGGGTCTTTGATTGGTTAGCATTTAGCCGAAAACTGATGACAAAGTTAGTTACAATTGCACTTGGATTTTATTTTCCTTTTATTTGTAGCTTCTCCTCCTGCACCGTGATTTCATTTTAATTTTCATATTGCTTGAAGAATCTGTGTGTGGGTGCGAGTGTGTGTGTCTCTGATGGAGCTAGAAGCCTTTTTCTTTGTTTTGATTAAAAACCCAGACCTCAGCTTTTGATTATACTGAAGCTCTTAATCTGTTCACTTTGTTATGGCACGCATGGTTGTTATCTTGTGTATCCAACATTGATCATCGTTGGCTTATGGGAGCCAGTAATCAACCTTTGACTCGAGGGGGTCTTACAGAGCACTCGTATGGAGTACGTGACCGGCCAACCCATGGCGCTTATATGACGCTGACCCTTATGCCCGCATGCCACTTAGTATGGGGCTCTGTGCTGCTAAGTTATGAGGAAATAAAGTTGCATCATGGCTTACAGCAATTGCTTTTGTTATAGTGGTAAGCGCTTGATTCTAAACCGAGTGAGGTTATGGGTTCGAGTTGCAGGGTTGCTGCTGGGGGGAGATTGTTGGCTTATGGAGGTTAGCAATCAACTGGGGGTCTTATAAGGACTCGCATGGAGTATGTGATTGGCTAACCCGTGGTGCTTACATAATGTAGACCCTCATGCCCACTTGACCATAGTGTAGGGCTTTGCGCTGCTAAGGTATAAGGAAATAAAGTTGCAACTTGGCTAACAGCAATTGCTTTTGATGCAATGGTAAGCGCTTAATCCTAAACCTGCTAGTGCAAACCCCCAAACCCTAGCTATCACCTAGCTAGCCCTACTTTTACAAGAATGAAGGATTTGTTTACAAGAACCCAATCTCTCGCAAGATAGATATACAAATGAAGTATATGTAATACAATGGATATGACTTTGGGAACTCAAGAACTCAAGAGCACGAAGGCTTGAAGAATAAAAATTTCAGTATTTGATCGCTTGAACTGTTGTTATTCTTCTTCTTCAGCCTTTTGTATATTTATAGGCTATGATCTTCTTTGTTTGTCAAACTAGCCATTGGAGAGAATCATCCGGACTTTATCTTCTTTCCAAAACTTGCATCCGTGATCTTTGTAGATTCCTAGCTGTTAGGAAGAATATGCCATGTTGAACTTCTTTCCAAAATTTTCTTGAAATAGCCTTGATCCTTGCAGATTCCTTCTTGGTCTTTGACTAAGATTCAAAATTTGAATTTGAACTTTCACAGACAGCTGCCACTTTACTTCCAAGGACTTGTAGCACATATCAGATATTATATTTATACTTGGTGGTTATTATGTCGGTCGTGATTCTAATGATTCCTATATGCTATGCTTTGAATGATTGTGTGGAGCTTGAAGATATTCATTGCTAGATTTTGATCGTTAGATACTTTGAATGTCTCTTGATAAATGGAACTATGTACTAAAAAGTATTATACAGGTAAAGAAGAAGAAAAGCTTATATTAAGGGAGAGATATTCTTCATTTCTTTAGAATCTTCTTTGAAACATTAAAGATTTCTATTCTAGAGTTATTTCTTATTATGGAATAAATCTTTGTTCTAATTCTTGTTATGATGAAAGCATGGAAGGAAACTATCTATTGTTACCCAAAAAGCAACCCAAGAGGGGGGTGAATTGGGTTTTTAAAAAATTTAAAACAACTTATTGCAATAAAGCTAAATAGGTAAAATGAGCAAGCTCTAATTCAAAATGAGAAAACTCGATTAAAACAGTGAGTAAATATCTTACTGACCAAAAAAGAGAATGCTCAATCAAATATGAGAATGCTTAATATTCTGGAGAGCAAATAAGATTCAAAAGCTAAATGAGAATGCTCAATATCAAAGATGAGAATGCTCAATATGTCAGAGAGTTTATTTAATTATAGAAACCAAATGAGAATTCTCGAGATTAAGATGAGCAAGCTCAAAACTGTTGATTTGCAAATTTGCACTAGTTTACTCTTAAGCTCTGAATTTATCAAGCAAGGTTAGAGATTTCAAGCAATGATATAGAATAAACCAAGCATGAAAATAAAGCAAGTAATAAAGAGAAGACATAGGATTTTATCATGGTTTGGCTCTAACTCCCTTGGCCTACATTCACGCCCCAAGGCTCCTTCTTTGAGATTTTGTCTTCACTGTATTAAAAAATTTGATACAGCTACTCACTTTGCAGGCGCCAGTTCACCTTACAAGTGATTACACACTTCAAACTAGCTTTTGAACAAAGATGCTCGTTCAAACCCAACCAAGTAATTCAACACTGCAACTAGTTTATACCCAGGCACTAGTTACACCCAACCCCTAACTATTTTTATTAACTAGTCTCTTTCTTACAAGAAGAAAGAACCAGAACAATAAATCTCTTGTTTACAAGAACCCAATCTCTCACAAGATAGATATACAAATGAAGTATATGAAATACAATGGATATGACTTTGGAAACTCAAGAACACAAAAGCACGAAGGCTTGAAGAATAAAGATTTCACTTTTTGATTGTTTGAACTGTTATTATTCTTCTTCTTCAGCCGTGTGTGTTTTTATAGGCTTTGATCTATTTATTTGTCAAACTAGCCATTGGAGAGAATTATCCAGACTCGATCTTCTTTCCAAAACTTGCATTCATGATCTTCGTGGATTCCTAGCCATTAGGAAGAATATGCCATGTTGAACTTCTTTCCAAAGTTGTCTTGAAACAGCCTTAATCCTTGCGGATTCCTTCTTGGTCTTTGACTAAGATTCGAAATTTGAATTTGAAATTTCATAGACAGCTGTTGCTTTCCTTCCAAGGACTTCTAGCACATGTAGAGGCACATAAAGATGACTGTCCATCTTTGAAAAGCTTGGACCAAAAATGCCTTCAAAGGCCTGACTTTCCTTCACTGTATAGCTCCCCTTTGACTCCCAAAATCTGCTGCATATATTAGATTGTTTCCTTTCTCAATTTCCAATCACACTCCTTCCATAAATATAAATCTCCAGAACATAGCAGTGTGATATGGATATAGTATCATTGACTTGTAAAGATCCTAGAAGAATAATTAGATCTTCTAATTATTCTCCTATAAGGATGTTTGCTTTTATGAGACTTCAATCCCTTGATCCTTGGCTGACCAATCTTCACTAGGAACGATATTTGAATCATTTCCCCATGAGTTAAGATCTGTACATTAATTGAAACCTTGATTCTTGGCTGATCAATCTTCACTTGGAAAGATATTTGAATCCTTTCCTTATGGGCTAAGATCTTTGTATTGATTAAAGACTCTTGTGTATCTTTCTAGGATGATTTGATCTTTCAATACAATCTGCCAAACACTTCAAGACACAATCTAGCAAAAAGATTATGGAAGATTTAGTTCAAGAAGATGTATAATAAAATCATTGGAGTTTGATATCATCAAAATATATAAAATTAACTTTTGGAAAAACCTTGGGGCTGACAATGAAGCTAATTTGAACGTATATAACTGACTCTGGTATTGCATTCTTTCAAAATAGGGACTGTTACCACAAGTTCTTTACCAACTTATTAAACTATAGAAATAACCTGGATTCTTAGCAAAACCAACTACTAATCACTGAATTAAACCTAACCAAAGCATCACATGGGTGTTCATTTGGTCCAGATGTCTAGTTGGCTTGAGCGAAGTGCACCCCTGTAACTATGCCTGATAGTTCTCTTATTTATTTTTTCATTTTAGTTATTTCATGCTCTTGACTTACTACACCCTTGATTAATGAAGATGAAATGCATGTTTTCATCAGCATTGTATATGTTTAAAGTGCTACTATGATTGGACTTGGATTTATCTGGCACAATGTCCCTGAGATAGATGATGATTTTGGACTGATGAGTTACCTTCTAGGTTCCTATTCGTATGTGGTGAACATCTCATGTCTATTATGCTCAATTTTCCTTTGCAATTTACTTGTGTGTGCTAATTGTAACTCAAAGCTATATGGTTTAGGAGGATTTATGAATATTGATTTCCCACAAGGTAGTAAACCATCATTACCTTTTCATACAGTCACATCCAAGAGTCAGTGCAGGAGGCAGACCAGGCTTAATTGTTCTTTCTCATTGGGGCTTAGGCCTCTTGGCCTGCAATTGCAGACCAGACCCATTACACATGCTGTTCAAATGAGGTCTGCGTCTATAATATGTGCTGCTGCTCTGGTAAGTTTATGTTCTCGAAGTTTCTAGTTACCTTCTACACCTTTACATTGTCAGCAACTGGACTTTGTTCCTAGTGGTTTTCATCATCTCAATCTAGTAAAAACCATTAAAAAAAATTTATGTTAGAATATGAAATTAGAGATTGTAGAAACTACAAAGGTCTCTTTTCTCCTCGTTTCTTTTTGGATGAATACCCATCTCTTTTGTGGATTGGAACGGTGGTTTACCTTTTGCATTAGACTTTCATATTACCTTTTTCAGTCAATCCTTTGACAGGTATTGCTGAGGAGCTTGAGTTCTGAACATGTGCATTGTTATCTCAACCTTTTGGCTTGCTTTAGTTGTATATAAGTTTAGCATGTGATGAAGCCAGGGCTGGCCTAGGATTCAGTTTGCTGCAAACCCTCAATTTGATGATTTAGGGATGCTTGAGTTTCTGTTTATGCTCATGCCTTTTTTTGGAGGAACAGTATAATATTGTTTTAGTGTTTAACTTACTACACATCTTTCTACTATCCTTTTTATGGCCAGGCCCTTTAATAAATAACATGGTATAATGAAGTTGGGATGGGTCATGAAATTATGGTGTGACATATTTCAAAAAATGAGTACATGTTTTTGTTTCTTTGGTATCTTGTCTTCTTCGTCTATAATCAGCTCAATTAGATATGCGGTGTTCTTAGCTCTTTATCTGGATTTGTTTCCTGTGCAGAATGCAACATGTGCTGCAGAGCAAACCCAAACTGTTACACGGCAGTCATCAACCATTACCATTGCTCCTATTCAAGGTGCTTTCCTTCTTACTGATTTGTTCAAGTGCATGCGTGCTGCATATTGTAATTTACTAGTTGTGTAGTTTAATTTTCCTTGTTTTCATGGTCAATGGACCCTAGTTGCTTGATGTTGCAAATTGAAATTATTTATATATTTGTGTGCATGCGCACACACACGCATGTTTAAAGAGAGAAAGAGGATCTATTAGATGGGGCTCAAAGAGTGGCACTGCACCAGAGGCACCAACTTAAAACAAAATTTGTTGCCTTTGATACAATTGTTATACAAATACTATATTTTAAGTTTTGTTGCTCATATTTTTTAAGTTTGAGTATAAGATATATAGTAGGATGCAAGACTAAATTTTTACATAAAAAATAAAATTTATAGCTTTCATTCCATCTTAACAAAATATGACTAAAAATGTAACTTTTTTTTTATAAGTACTCTGAATGTGTAAAAAAAAAAAAACATCTTACAAGAGGTTGAGGCTTATACAACCAGCTTATATAAAAGACTTAATCCTATAAAACTTAATTAGCTAAAGGCATATACAAGTTGCCCAAATCACAAAACAAATATAGATTAATTATTTCTTAGTACATCAATCATGTATTAAAATGGAAATTTACGTTTTTTCCAATAGCCTTTTTATGTATATTTGGTGGGACTTGTTGGATGGTGCATATTAGAAACACACATACTGTTGATTTAAAGACCCACATAATACTGATTTACTGGGTTAGGATGCACATGAAAAAAATGGATAAAATCAATAGTTCTCTATACAAAATTTTTATAGTTTATAGGATTAGAGATTTAGGTTATAAATTATGGGGGGTGCCAGTAGAATAAAATTTTTCAGAAACCTCACACATCTACAGTACATATAGGAGGGTTGTACAAAAGCGGGGGGATGCCATGGCACCCCCAACCCTATACGTAGCTCCGCCCATGCACTGCACCCTTGAATTACCACCCTTATAAAATTAACTACATTCAGCGAATGGGTATGGTAGTTTATAACTAAACGGGAATCCTGCCTTGAAAATAAATTTCCTTTAACATTATAAGATATATTGATTCATTAATTACATATTAGTTCAATAAGGTGTCAAGGCCTACCTTAAATATAATGATAAGAAGTAGAAGCAACGAAATGTATCTGCAATCAAGGTACAAGTGAGTCTTTAAGGTTCTCTTCAATGAGCTGAGTATGAGCAGGCCCAGCTCTTGGTTCATACAGGTTTGTAATTGGCCACCTGTGGTAATCTATTTTTGTGGAAGGCACATACAGTAATTTGCTTTTTTGTCATCCCGCTCTGAATGGTACTGATATATAGTTCAGTTCTCAGCCAGTAGCCATGTTAACTAAGCTTGAAACATTAAACAAACACCCTCCCCGCAACTCCACCAAGTACAATTCTAATACAAGAGAGAAAGGGAGGGAGGGGACAGAAAGGGACAGCAATTAAAATGAAATCTTGGGGCTGTAGTCAACCCAACTTATTAACTGGTTTCCTTGGAGGAGGTCATCACACTAGGCTTTAAATTTCTCAAAATTTGTCATTTTGGCTTTTCCTTAATTAGCGCGTGGACACTTCTAAGAAGATGTGATGTATGTGTCAAACACATGTTTGACATGCATCCAGACTTATATTATTTCGTTAATGTTTTTATAATCAAACACCCTTAGAACAATTGGGGATACATGCAATGTTTAAAGAAAATAACTTGGGAGCCAATAGGTAAAATCAAATTTGAATTAAATCCTATGAATTCCTCCTCCTTTTGCTTATTAAAGTTAAGAAACTGAAAGCCTACAACCTCCAATTTGTTTGGGAATAGTGCTTTCTAGAGTAGATATTATGACATTTTATTCACACTTTTTTTCAATATGGAATGCGAATAATGATTTCTTTCTATTTTGATCTTTTTCATGAATATAGATAAATCTTTATTTGTTTGTTGCCATATTCCCGCTCTATTGTGTCTTGATTTTTTGAAAATTGTCATATATGCATGTCCTGATGCTGATGGTATTGTCTTATGTCCCATATCCTTATATGTCCATTTTCTCTGGACTCACATTAATAAATTCATATGGGATCCATTCACTCAATTTAAAATGATAACTCTTAAACAGAGACAATATAGTTTGGTGTAGCAGTAATATTGCATTATCATTATCTGAGAGTTACAGGTATGAAATATGGAAACAGTCTCTCCACAAGGGGCTGAGACTCATACATTAGATCCTTCTTAGAACGGGTAGAATTGGTATTGTATTACTAATCAGATGAGAATCATTCACGTAAAAATATAACATCTATTATGGTGACTGTTATTTATAAAAATATCATTATCATATTATTGTGATAAAATTTTATGTACAAGTTTGGAAGAATAACATTTTCCTATTAATCCAGCTGGGTATACGCCAGCTATTGTAGCACCCAAGTGTTAAGAGTCAAGCTGTTTTGCATTTTCATATTGATTAAGAAGAGCTAGTGTCCATGCCCAAGCCATGTGATGATTGTGATCTATGAATTGAATCTTTAATTTGAAATGACTCAAAAGGTACAATTAATTCAACCATAATGTTGACTATATTAATTACACGGTGTTGATTAGAGGTTAAGAACAGCTCATTGGTGAATTGCCTAACTCTTGTATGGATGGATCCAATCTTTTCCATTTTTTCAGTGAATTTGGATTACCCTGGATCTAGGCCTGGACTCCTATTGTCAAAAAAGACCAGGATAATCTGCTTTGTCTTTACAGACAATTCCATGTTGGATGGTGGAATAAATTGGATAAAGATTGACAAAACTGTAGCAGAAATAGCTGCTGTTGTGAAGGATTATCAACAGGAATTTGAATTTCAAAGATTCTAATCTCATCCTTCCACATCCAAATTGGATATCATGAAAAATGCATTAAAAATGCAAAATCCTCTTATGAAGGATAAAGAATTAATGTATGAATGTCTCCGCCAATTGAAAGGAGAATTTCTGGCCACATTCAAATCTGACTCAGATTCAGATGCAGTCCCAATCATCTCATCACACCTGTCTAGCAGGAGAATCCCAAGATCCATATAAGGAGGATTCAGATCCTATTCCAACTACTGAAGATCTTTTTGATGCTATGCTTGGCATTATGGCAAAGAAAACAACAAGAAAGCCTCGCTCATCAGCCTCGTCAGAAAAGGATAAGGACGACAAAAAGTAACCGTCCCACGTGAAGATATATCTTCATTTTCAACCTGTCGTGCTACACGACAAGAAGGCATCTTGCCTTTAACGCAAATGGCTACTCGACGCCAACTCATCTAGACCCCACTCCATTTTGCGTCATTGCTTACTAAAGCATTTTTGACTTTTGTATAAATTTTTAACTAAGTTGTCCCTTCGGACTTGTAATTATTTTTTGGAATCCGGAATAGTATTTTCTTTTGTCTATAAAAGGGACCCTTCACCCTTATTGAAGGCATCCATTCACCATCTACTCTCTCTCTTGTTAATAATATTTCTCACTTCAAAGTTTTGCTTTTCCTTTACTCTCTTTGGTAGGCTTCTATTTGTCTTTCCTTGAAAATAGTATGTAATTCCTTGTATAAAATATATATATATACGAAAAATATGGAAAACCATTAGTGTTTCCAAGCAACCATTCATTGATCAAGCAAGCATAGTTGTCAACGACTTAAAGGCACATCCCTGTACCAACTCATTGCACGGGTATAAGACAAGGGATAACAAAACCAAGCACGACTTGGGTATTGTACCACTTGTTTGAGCAATGGAGAAGAAGGAAAACAGTAATGATAATTCATATAAACCGTATATACATACTTTATACGTAGAATTACATACAATAATTTAAGCTATCATGGCTCTGATACCAATATACGCCCAGAGATAAAACAAGATAAAACAATATACCAATAAACAATAAATACAAGAACAAATAAACACAATAAATAAGAACTATAAAGGGAAGACACACAATAAATAAGAACTGTCAAGGAAAGACAAATAGAAGCCTACCAAAGAGAGGAAAGGAAAAACAAAATTTTAAAGTGAGAAATATTATTAACAAGAGAGAGAGTAGATGGTGAATGGATGCCTTCAACAAGGGTGAAGGGTCCCTTTTATAGACAAAAGAAAATACTATTCCGGATTCCGAAAAATAATTACAAGTCCGGAGGGACAACTTAGTCAAAAATTTATACAAAAGTCAAAAATGCTTTTGCAAGCAATGACGCAAAATGGAGTGGGGCCTAGATGAGTTGGCGTTGAGTAGCCATTTGCGTCAAAGGCAAGATGCCTTCTTGTCGTGTAGCGCGACAGGCTAAAAATGAAGATATATCTTCACGTGGGACGGTTACTTTTTGTCGTCCTTATCCTTTTTTGACGAGGCTGATGAGTGAGGCTTTCTTATCATTTTCTTTGC
The DNA here is from genome assembly GCA_033060915.1 of Euryodendron excelsum. Lineage (NCBI taxonomy): Eukaryota > Viridiplantae > Streptophyta > Magnoliopsida > Ericales > Pentaphylacaceae > Euryodendron > Euryodendron excelsum. The sequence continues at coordinate 15,025,355 of CM065381.1, read as the reverse complement.
CATAATGTCAAGCATGGCATCAAAAAGATCTTCAGTAGTTGGAATAGGATCCTAATCCTCTTCATATGGATCTTGGGATTCTCCTGCTAGACAGGTATGATGAGATGATTGGGATTGCATCTGAATCTGAGTCAGACTTGAATGTGGCCAGAAATTCTCTTTTTAATTGGCGGAGACATTCATACATTAATTCTTTATCTTTCATAAGAGGATTTTGCATTTTTCATGATATCCAACTTGGATGTGGAAGGATGAGATTGGGATCTTTGAAATTCAAATTCCTGTTGATAATCCTTCACAACAGCAGCTATTTCTGCTACAGTTTTGTCAAGTTCTTTATCCAATTTATTCCACCATCCAACATGGAATTGTCTGTAGAGACAAAACAGATTATCCGGGTCTTTTTTGACAATAGGAGTCTAGGCCCATATCCAGGGTAATCCAAATTCACTGAAAAAATGGAGAAGATTGGATCCATCCATATAATGGGCCGGGTCCATTTTGTTAATTTGGGGCGAATAGGCAGCCCAATTGTTCTTGGACAACATCAGGTAAAATAGTATGCAGAGGCCCAAATTTTTTCCACAAAATATAAAACCATTGAGGCCAGCCTTTTTTATAAATTTGTGGATTAATTTTAATCCACTAAGTATGTTTTCTTTTTGAATTTTCATAGAAAAAAGTCCTAGTAAAGGCTTGAACATAATCCCAATAATTACAAGTATGGGGATAATCATGAAGAATAAATTGTTTTTCATTATGAGGAAGTAGTCCCCATTCATGTGGAAAAATAATTTTCTTGATATAATATTTTGAAAAATTGATAGGACCAGTTTTACTGGTCATATTAGAATAAAAATTTGTAAAATCACTGGAGTCTGTAATTTTCAAAATTTTTTGCATAGCCATACGAAATTTTTGACTTCCGAAAGGATAAGTAAAAGTGTGGAAATATTTTTCCATGAGATACCATGGATCATTTTCCCATTGTCTATCAATAGGTTCCAAATACAGAATATGATCTGTATAGAGAAGTTGAATAGGGGTCAAAGAGTGTGGTGGTGTTTCCACCATTTGAGCATATAATGCTTCAAGATTAGAGATACTTTGTTGAGAGCCACTAGTTTGGCCTTCTTGTGTAATAAGTTGTTGCAACTTGGCATAAATAGGATCATTCACAGATATGACTGTGAATTTGTCCTTATCTGATTTTATCCCAGATGATGAGGCCTGGTTAGAACCATGACCTTTTGAGGGGGTATTTCCCCTGCCACGACCTCGGTTGGGGGTAGATCCCCTTCCTTTTCCTCAATCATAGGGATTCATTCTTGTAAAAATTCACGAGTGAGGAAATCAGGTAGAGAATTATCTTTTCCTTTGATATACATAATATCAAAGTCAAACACAGATAGTTGTGCTTGCCATCTAGCAATTATATGCTTAGATGCATCATGTTTAACATCATTGCTGAAAATATATTTTGCAGCTTCACAATCTGTTTTTAACAGAAATTTTTGATTTAATAAGTCATCTTGAAATTTAGATATACATTTAACAATAGAAAGAAGTTCTTTCTTTACAGTAGCATATTTGGATTGAGCAGGATTCTATTTTCCTGAAGCATATCTTATTAAGATTTGTTTTTTAATATCGGGTATGACCTGAGTAAGAATGCCACCATAACCAATATTACTAGCATCAGTTTGCACGATTTTAAACCATGCAGGGTTAGCAAGAGTTAAACATGAAAAATTTTTAACCTTAGATTTAATTATTTGAATTACCAAAGTATGATCTGGCGTCCATGGAGAAGGAGTTTTCTTTAATCTATCATATAAGATAGCAGAGTATTTTGCAAAATTTTTATAATAGGGATTAATATAATTAAGACTCCCTAAAAATCTTTATAATTGAGTTTTATCTAATATTTCATTAGGAAATTTCGAAGCAAACTCAATACTTCGTGTAATAGGAACAATTTGTCCTTGATGGATATCATGACCCAAAAACCGAACAGTAGTTTGAAAAAGTTTCATTTTAGGAGCAGATATAACTAATCCGTTATTTAATATAATTTTGCGGAAAATATCTAGATGCTTAAAATATTGATCTAGATTTTGAGAGAATACCAAAATATCATCAATATAAACCAAAATAAAATCAGTATAAGGAATGAAAATATCATTCATAATATTCTGAAATTCAAAAGGAGCATTTTTCAAACTAAAAGGCATAACATTCTATTCATAATGCCCTATGGGAACAGTAAAAGCAGTTTTATATCTATCAGATTTAGCAACTTGAATTTGCCAATATTCAGATTTTAAATCAAATTTAAAAAATATTAAAGCCTTATGAAGGTAATCAAGTAAATCCTTTTTATTAGGTGTTGGATACCTAATCCATTTTAACACTTTATTGAGAGGTTTGTAATTAATAACTAATCTAGGAACACCCCTCTCAATTTCAACATTTTTATTAACATAGAATCCTGTACAATTCCAAGGAGAATATGATTTCCTAATGAGTTTTTTCTCAAGTAAAGATGCAATTTTCTTTTTGCATAATTCAAGATATTCTTGATTCATTTGACAAGGTCGGACCCTTGTCGATATTTGTCTATCAGAAAAATCATTTTCATATGGAAGAAAGACAATATGTCTTTTTCTATCCCAAAAAGCATTAGGATGATCATTACAAATTTCACTGAGAAATTGTTTCTCAATGAATTTAATTTTTTCTTGGACTTTGAATTTTACTAAAGATTCAGCAATAGTCCATATCCAAATTTCTTGTTTAAGAAAATTAATTTGATTTTCTTTGGCTAACAAGATATTTTTAACTTCATTCAAATATCTAGTTTGAGGATCAGTTATAAACTGAAAAACTAGTTGTTGATTATTCAGCTTAGTATAAATACCTGTTGAGTCAATTTTTTCAATAGACATAATACTATGTAAAAAATATGTACCAAGTATAACATGGTGTTGTAAATTTTTAACAAGTAGAAATATAGATGGAATACATACATCTTGATTACAAATATGAGTATCCGTAATTTTATACTGTATTTCTAACTTATTGCCACTAGCAGAGGTCAAAGAATGCTTTGTTTTTTCAAAATATTGGGTTGGAATTAACCCTTCTTGAACACAGTTCAAATCGGCACCACTATCAACTAAAGCAGTAAGATTTTCAATTAATAATTCATTATGAACAAATAGAGTAATTTTGATATACCACTTTTGAGAGGTAACTTGGTCTAAAATCGCCAAATATTGGGGAAGAGAAGACGGAGATGATTCTGAAGAACTAGTAAGCTGTCTGCCTAGTTCTAAATTATTAACCCTAGAGGTTAAACTTATATGATCATTTTTTAGAGATTTAATTTCGGATTTTAACTGATTAATTTCAGTTTTTAAATCATATAAAGTAACAGGTTTGTCTTGTAGATTTTGAAGTCGTTTCATGACTTCAGTCATGTTATAAGCATGAGAAATTTTTGGAATATTATCCTGTTACTTCACCTGTTTCAGATAATTTTCAATCATCTGAGCTTTCATAGTTGTATCAGGAATTTGATCTTAAATTTTTATGATTATTTCCTGATCCTGAGTAAGCATATTAATGCTTAAACCATGCATATCAACTATGGCTTTGTAATAATTACAATTACAAAAATCTTGCTTGTTTGGGTTAGTATCACTAGAAGAAAAAATATCATCTTCTTGAACTTGATCTAACTCTAGTGACTCAGATGACTCGGATGTAGAATCATCACATGGTTCGCTTTCACTATTCAGAAATACTTTAGCTAAAGTATCTTTTAGCTGTTCATCTATTTGGCATAGTGGCCAAATTTGTCACATTTCCAACATTTAATTTCTTTTTTAGGAGTAGAGGTTTTCTTCTTATGAGAAGATTTTTTAACATACTTCTTAGAGGGTTGACTTGTAGAGGCTTCTTGAGTATATTTCTTTTTCCTATAAAGAGTTTTGGATTTAGATTTCTTTTTACCTTTAGATCGTGTAGAATGATCTGGAGGAGGTTTTGGCATATCCATCCCAAAATTATCACAAAAATCTCCAAGTTGAGATTTTTCAGTAAGCCTTTGCTTTTTTAAGCTGGCTTTTAAGCTTAATGTCATTACATAAAGTTAATCCTTCTTGTATACAGGTATTTATAAGACTTCCAAAAGAATGGTTAGAATAAGGAATAGAAATCCCGTCATTCCTTTCCCTAAGAGCCTTACGAACCCGCTTAGCAAAGAGAAAGAGAAGACCATCTATAAATTTAGACTTCCAATGATCACTATTAGCATCTGGAAGTTGCATAACACGACTAAGGAATACATCCTTATACCATCTAAAATGAGTAAGAGTGGGAAATCTAAGATTTTGAAGGAGTGTCCTAATATTTTCACTATTACTAGAATATCTTCCAGTAAAATGTTCACAGGTGGCTAAAATCAGTGTATAAACTGATTGTTCCGTAATAGTAACATGATTAGGATCATTAGGGGTAGGAGTAGGTTCCTGTTTAACTGCATCTAAAATTTCAAATTTAGCAATTGGGGTTAGATAATTGTCCCACAATCCTTTGATGGTACCGGTGAATCCATTAATTATCATTTGAGCTATGGCTCTATCATTATTACCACGCTGTTTACAAATAGTACTATACATACAGATACGATGACACATGTCAAATATCTGTTTGTCAGCAAGACCATCAAGATTCCATTCATAAATGGAATTCCCTTGATAATTATTTTGAATAAAATTATCATTTTCTTCAAATAATACATCTTGTGGGGTAGGTCGTTTATAATAAAAATGTTTTAAACGCCTAGGTTCAGTTATAATTTTATTGATTTCACCTTGATCAGAAATATCTTGATCTTCAGAAACAAAGTCTGTTTTAACGGAAAGAGTGGAAATTTGAAAAGAATTTAGTTTCTTTTCTAAGACACAAACAAATTCATCTGTGGATTCTAGTTTAAATCCTTTAATCTCTAAAGGTGGTTGTAAGATCGCTTTAGCTTCCTTAGAAGGTTTAACTTCTTGAAGTTTCATTTGAGAAATTTTTGTATGTAATTGATCTAGCTTATGATCTAGATACAATAATTGTTGGCCTATTGTTTGTAAATATAAATTAGTATAATTGCTTTGTTTAAAAGCTTGATTTAAATCCTTCATAGTGATAGACACTATTTCAACCAGAGATGGTTTGACATAAGCATTAGCTTCTAGAACCTGTGAAGTTGAGGAACTAGTAACTTTTAAGGTTTTTGTAGGAGGGAAAACAGAATAAATAACAGGATCCAGAATCTGTCATCCATATTTTTTCTTCAAGCACATGTATAGAGAAATTATCCACATAATAGTGAAGAAACCATGGTACAAAATGTTCTAATAATAGGACTGAATCCAGAAAAATACCAATCACAAAAGGTTTTATAATATGGTTGAAACAATTCCTTATTAAGGATTGTTCTAATTGAACTTCTTGGGCTTAAATCCATTAAAGACGAAAATTCATTTCAGAGGCAGTAGGTATGTCTACTGATGGTTTAGGAATTTCATAAGGAATTTGTTGATCAGAAATTCTAACAGACTCGATAGTGTCAGAGAGTCTAGAGGTAGAGGGCCTAGACGTTTCTGGCAGAGAAATCTTATAAGGAGGTAGAGATCTAATAAAAGAAGATCTGGAAAGAGATCGTGATCTCGATTCTTGGGGATACATGCAATGTTTAAAGAAAATAACTTGGGAGCCAATAGGTAAAATCAAATTTGGATTAAATCCTATGAATTCCTCCTCCTTTTGCTTTTTAAATTTAAGAAACTGAAAGCCTACAACCTCCAATTTGTTTGGGAATAGTGCTTTCTAGAGTAGATATTATGACATTTTATTCACACTTTTTTTCAATATGGAATGCGAATAATGATTTCTTTCTATTTTGATCTTTTTCATGAATATAGATAAATCTTTATTTGTTTGTTGCCATATTCCCGCTCTATTGTGTCTTGATTTTTTGAAAATTGTCATGTATGCATGTCCAGATGCTAATGGTATTGTCTTATGTCCCATATCCTTATATGTGCTTTGGTTTTATGTCCTGCATCCTCACAACTCCGCCAAACACAATTCTAAAACAAGAGAGAAAGGGAGGGATGGGAGGGGAGGGGAGGGGAGAGAAAGAGAGAGCATTAAAGTGAAATCTTGGGGCTGTAGTCAACCCAACTTTTAACTGGTTTCCTTGGAGGAGGTCATCACACTATCCTTTAATTTTCTCAAAATTCGTCATCTTAGCTTTTCCTTAAGAAGCATGGACATTTCTAAGAAAGTGTCATGTATGTGTGAGACACAAGTCAAACATGCTTCCAAACTTATATTATTTCATTAATGTTTTTAGAATCAAGCACCCTTGGGACAATTGGGGATACATGCCATGGTTAAAGAAAATGACTTGGGAGCCAATAGCTAAAATCAAAATTTGGATATATTCCTCTTAATTCTGCCTCCTTTATTTTAAATTTAAGAATCTGAAAGGAGATATTTTGACATTGGGAAAAAATATTTTGTCATTGTATTCACACAATTTTTTTTGAGAATAGTGCTTTCTAAAGGAGATATTTTGACATTGTATTCACTCTTTTTTTCAAGATCGAATGTGAATAATGATTTCTTACTATTATGATATAAGAAATATAAGTGTAATTGTTATATTAAAAATAGAATTTGTATTATTATTTTTATTTTAGAAGTACATATGTAAATCTTTATTTGTTTGTTGCCATATTCCCACTCTACTGTGTCTTGATTTTTTGAAAATTGTCATGTCTGCATGTCCGGATGCCGATGTTATTGTTTTATGTCCCGTATCCTTATATGTGCTTCTGTTTTATGTCCCATATCCTTATATGTGCTTCTTAGGCTCTTCTTTTACTTTGAACTCAGAAAAACCCTTCTCTTCTATTCCCCATTGGGAAAAAAAAGAGGGTAAGAAGAAGGAAGAACTGTGAGAGCCTATTTCAGAGAGAGAGAGGTCATTGTAGTGATAAACTAATAAGAACTTAATGAAGTTGAAAAAACAGATATGGCATGTTCTCCACTTCTACTCAATAAAAAAATAGAGGCTATTTCACTTCTGCTCCTTCCCTTCTATTTTTCGTTTGACTTGTGGTGCACTGACGGTGAAGTAGGGTTGATCTAGTCTCAAGCTCATACAAGGAAAGGCAAAGTGAACTTGAAAGTGCACTGGAGAACCGTATCCTGCGCTTGAGCTTACTCCTAACTGGCCTAGCTGAGGCTGTCCAATTCAATAATCAGTTTGACTATGTTCATTTATAACATAGGCTTGAAATTGTATTTCCTAAACCCTTGTGAAGTAATTGGAGACCAGTAGGCTACAAGACCTGTGGTGTTTGCTTCATTTGTCTACTTGAAGTGTCTTTTGAACTAAAAAATGTGAAATTGAAAGCTCTATGTTGTAGTATCTTTTCTTTCTTTTCTTGTTTATTTTTAACATTTCATATTAATCAAGTAAAGCAGTCTTTGTATTCTTGCCAAAAAAATTACAATAAATTCAAAGTGTGTCATTTTAATGGCTCTTAATGTTTAACCAATTCCAGGTAAGGAAAAGTCACCAGAGCTTGATGATGGAGGAAGTGGATTTCCACCCCGTGATGATGGTGACGGAGGTGGTGGTGGAGGGGGCGGCGGAGGTGGCTGGACAGGTGGGTTTTTCTTTTTTGGGTTTCTTGCCTTTCTAGGCTTCTTGAAGGATCAGGAAAGCGAGGGGCCTTACCAGGATGGTAGAAGGAGATGAGACAACTATCAGCTTATCTAAGTCTGTAGAATTTCCCGCAAATTGTACCTGAAATTTTTTTGGTGCTGTATTCTTTTGTGATTAGTTGTAATTAGCACAGCTGCCCGACAAGCTGCTAACCTTTTTACTGTTGCAATCAAATGTGGCAATCGTATGGAGCTCTTGACTGGTTACACAAGCAGAAAATTATACACGTATTGAAGGCTTTTGATGGTTAATTATTTTGAGAACAGCAGAGGAAGATTTCTTTACAGTATCTTGTTAGGTAAGCCATGCCAACATGGCTTGCTATTTGCATTTCTTTTCCAAATTTATATAGTGCAAGAGGATACTTTGCAAATTACTAGGTGCTCTCCTCTGTAATGTTCCCTTCTAATTTATGAAGCTCGTATTGCTATTGTCAGTGTATTATTTAGGGGCCAGAGCAAGATCGAGTTACACCTGGTGTAGAATTTACACCTCGTAATGTTTTGTCTAGATTGCATATTTCAAAATTTTGACCATTTGAATTATATGATCTTTCTATGTTAATCGTGAATCCCAAATTTCAAACCCAGATCAGAGATGATGAACTCTCTCTCCGATTGCATACATGATTAGCATAGGAACAGCAGACAGATCTTGCCCCAATAATTTGTAGATCTCGGGCGTTAATTTCTTTGCCTACGCATTGAGCACAGAAAGAAACTGCACCCTCCAATGCTTGAATTAGCATTAATAGCTCCCCTCAACCTTATCTGACAGCTCTTATCCCTCTGTGCCAAAGGGAATTGAGCCCTAAACAACAAGGCTGTCAATGTAAATTGACCACTCCAACCTAGGCCTTCATCACTCCTAACACAAAACAACCTCATCCGCTTGCAACCATAAATCACACAAGACCAGTACCACAAGTGATCAAACACCATTTGCCTTTCCTAATGATTCATACCCATCATCTAGTTTATGAAGAAGTATATGAACATGTAACGGATCAGACACGAGCATTTCAATTAATAACTTGTAATGAATTAAGGCGTTAGTCAATTGTATCCGACAATACACCAAAACAGAGGACCAAGAAGAAGTGGGAGAATGTTAAATATGAAGGTGAGGCGAGGCGAGGGGGTTTACATTTACAACTCCAAAACGGAAAGCTAAGCAATACGTTCACTGTCAAAATCTATTAAGGACTCATTTTGCTGGTCTTGTCCAGGTTGTTTCGGATGTGATGGCATTTCCGTAATAGACCTGCTTTGAGGATTCATCCCAGTAAGCCTGAAAGATAGTAGAAAAAGTAGGGGGCATGAAACAAAATCCAATGGGAATTAGAACCGAAGAAACTGCTCATAAATCATGATAAATATAGGAAAAAAATATGATTGTTTTCTGTTTATAAATTATGATTTGAATGTTTGTACCAAGCAAGGATCAGGAAGACCATAATAACAAGAACAACGAACAACTAGAAGCCACAACTGAACCAGTAGCATCAGCATCAATAAACTCAAGAACTTTGGAACCAGCAGAGGTTCCACTACCACTTCTGACTGCCGTAGCCAGATTAGAAAAGGGAATCAAGGTACAGAGGATATAGCTAGTTTGCAAGTAATGCCTCTCAGTAGTCATACTAGAAACCTGACACCTAAACTTAGCCTCATGAGGATTTGAGGGTTTATGTTTATGGCCTTGTAGAGAGGGTTACCTTCGCTTGTGTGGCCTGTCCTTGCATTTGGACAAAAAATTGCTAAAGGCCATGTTTGTTATGTGGCAACAGAAATCCTAAAATGAGTCAGCATGGCATAGTTTAGACATTTTCAAACAACCCTTGTTGTTTGTATCACATGCACCCGTCAGCTTGTATATGCTAGATTAAAAAAAGAGAGACTTGCTCTAGTTGAAGCTCATATACCTGCCATCCAGATGGGAGCTCTCTTGAAAGTTCATTCAGATCAGGCTGCTGGTTTCCATCAGTAAGAGCCCCTGATGGAGTCTGTACAGCTTCAATATTCAATTGAGCTCTCTTGCGCTTCACCCGCTCTCGCCTGAATAATGTAAGACCCAATTAAATTGAAGAGGTATGGATGATCATTACAATAAATAAAGCAATGTGGAACAAATAAACGAGTGCAGGTGTGCGTGGGGAGAGTGAGAGAGGCAACAGAATGCACATATAAAATAAAACTAAAAAATAGAAATAAACAACCAAATAACAAAGAAATGAACTCTGTAGGTAGCCACCAAGATGTGTTGGACATACGCAAAAACAGATATAAGAAACGGCTCTGCAGCTTTGACACACCATGTTCAGCAATTCACGTAAAAGCAAAAAGGTATAGCTGATCATTACAATATACGAAGGTGTGCTTGCATGTGTTTGTGTTTGTGCACATTTGCGCACGCGCGTGTGTGAGAGAGAGAGAGAGAGAGAGAGCTAAAAAAAGACCGGCAACAGATATGCAAAAACAAATAAAATAAACTTCATATGCAGCCTCCATTTAGCCCATGGTGAAGACAATTTCCGTCGTAGAGAAAAACAAACATCAGTGGCAGGTTATGATCATCAAGTTGATATTTCCTCAACTTTAGGTTTAGATCATGATCATCATGATCATGATCATCATATAGGTACAAGATTCCATACCAATCACCACCCAAAGGCTGAAAATTAGCATTAACTTTGGCCTCTCCACTGGCAATTTGCTGTGCACGCCATTCCTGCAATCAAAAGGAACTTAAGGTACCAGGAGAAGATAACATACAGATTAACGAAAAGAGAAACAAAATAGCATTTTCGGACCTCTATTTCCCGTTGTCGTTTCTTCTCTAAAATTTCATAAGCATTTTCAGGTTCGTCTTCCTCCTCTTCATGCAACTCCTCTTTGGCTGCCTTCCACTATTGGACAAATTTACTGAATACTAAACAACTCCAAAAATACCAAATATGCATATCCATGATAATTAAAAATCTAAAGCTAATAAAGTAACATATTGAACAAAGGATGTACCTTGTCCACCAAGCTGGAGACTTTCTTATTTGACCTTAATGTGGATGCCCCAGCAACTTTCCGTTTTTTGCTACGCAAAACTGAGAAAAGAAAGGATAGTATTGAGTCCATTTTTATAGTTATGAATTCTTTCAAGAGAAACCAATCCTCTTATACACTGTACCAGTGTGTGTGTGTGTGTGTGTGAGAGAGAGAGAGAGAGAGAGAGAGAGAGAGAGAGAGAGAGAAAGAGAGAGAGAGAGGCACCAAAACCCTTATTCCTAAATGTGGAAAATATTCCAACCACCAAACAGCTGCTTAAGGATCAATTATGTGATGTTATCTAATGACTGATGAGCAACTAAAAATAAAGATATGGAATGACTTCGTCAAAGATAACCAAAAATAAAAAATAAAAAAAGGTAGAATTTAAGGTGATAATCTATACTCTAGAAATGGCAGACTATACTATCCTGCCACCATCTGCAGATAAGTATAGCATGTCCTACGAATCAGTTGACCCCAGTTCAGGTATATTAGGGGTGAAAAAATGTTTCGAGCGCTGCAATAACCACGAAAACGAATATTTCTATAAAATACATATCCAAGAATATGTTGAATTCTCTAGAAATATTGCATCCCAGCAGCTACTGATTATGCTCTACCTATCCTAAGAACAATTACATCCCGGCAACTAAGAATTTTTTACACAATATATGAATTGGAGGACCATTCAGCAGGATGTAAGCAAGCATAAAATCCAAGGTTCACATCAAATGCAGTAACTAGGTTGATCCGCATATCACAACTGGGATTATTGAAACTACACCTTTAGATTGAACATTAGCAGCTGTTGATTTAGAAGCTACAGCCGCAGTAGTGACTGCAGCGGTTGATGAACCAGGAGCACCCTCCACCAGTGAAATGGTCAGTGGAGCTTGGATGGTAGCAGGGGTAAAAGGAACCTCCATTGACACCTTTTCAGTACTGCCATTAACTGCAGAATCCCCAACCCCAGCAATTGATAATGAAGTACAGCCTGCTTCCGCAAGTGACTCCAGAGATCGGATTTGATCAGAACCAAGACCTTCGTGAGCAGATTCACTGTGCAACACTGAAGACTCTGCATCACTTACTACTGGCCCAGTCGGTACTGCTCCATTTTGAAGGTCATAATACGCAACAGGCTCGATAGGGTTAATAACAACTGGAGCAGCACTAGGATACATGCTAGGCAATGCTTCATAATAAAGTGGAGGATGGGGAACAGCTAACTGATATCCTTCAGCGTGTCCATAAACATTACTGGCCGGGAATTCTGTGTTTGCTTGACCATAATACTCAAAGTTAGAACCTGGATAGGATAGATTGTATTGTTCTGTATAAGAGAGTGGTTGTACTGTTTCAGAATAAGTTGGCGGTGGGGGATATGAGGGTTCACATGGGTCATCAGGTGGTGGTGGGGGAACGAGTTCATTATCAGGAGGGGGTGGGGGAACCAGTTCATTATCAGGAGGCGGTGGGGGAATCCAATCGTCATCTGGAGGGGGTGGAACACCAGGTTCGTGTTCTGCAGGTGGATTTGGCTGAATAGACTGTTCTCCTGGAACACAACATTTGGTCACAAATGGATCATTAATAATTGTGGCATTTTCTGGAGTTGCATCTTCAACTTCCATGTCCACATCCATATCCACATCTTCCCCAGTATCAAGCACAGTCTCGGGAGTTAATTCAGCAGGTAACGCAGCTTCATGAACTCCACTGTTCCCTCTGGGACCACTGCCTGAAAGTGCTGTGGGATAATCAATTGCAGAAACATGTTCCGCATGGAGAACATCACTATTGGCAGCTTCATTGTTCAAATCTTTCTGGACAAATGTTAATATGTCAACATCAGCAGAAGAATGGGAATTTTCAAAAGCAGAAGAAACTACTTCCTTTTCATTTCCATCTGCTTCGATCTCATTCCCCTCGCTTTCCCATGATTTATGTGGTGCTTCAGCTTCACGTATTTGGGAAGATTTAACAAATTGGGAAACTTCATTGTCAATGGCACCTTCCAGCTCTATAAGACGCCTCTCACAGTGCACCCAGAAAGGTAGCAAGGATGATCCAAAAGGTAGAAGAGACTTGATATCAGAAAGCCTTATCTCAACTTCCACAATATACTTAGATATCCAGTCATGTCCTTGCATGTGGTTCTCGGAACTGAAACATTTACAATATCACAAAGAAAAAAATCATATCACAACAGGAATAAAAATTTAGCAAACTTAATTCATGGGGACAAAGTCTTCATTCATCAACAAGATAGACAATGCAATAAAGGAGATGAAGAAACAGTGGTGAAAGGATACTCATACCCTTCCAGTGATTTTAATCTCTCCAACAAATATTCACTATGCTTCAGAACAGAAGAACTGAGATCATCCTCTGTGTCATCTTCTTCATGAACCGCATTGCATATGAACTTTCCAGAATCAGCATATGTGGCATTTCCATTGCCCAAGAAAGCATCACCTGACTCCGGGGAAGAAACATTCTCCCCAAGTGAAGAAGTTTTACGATAAAGTGCACCGGCCGTACCAGAGCCAGTTTTCGCCTCAGTTTGGTTGGCATCAATAGCCTGCCTTTTCTCTTCTAAACCTTTATCTCTACATCCATCATTCTGCTCCTCCATCCTGGCCCCAGCTTCACAAATTTCATGAGTTTCATGAATTACATTGCCAGCCTTACTGTGATCAATAGCATGCGTAGCTATAGAATGGTCCAATTCCATGTCTAGAGTGGAATTTGGTAGGTGTGCCCCAGAAAGATTACTGTTACTGCCTTCAGTTTCAGGAGCAGTTTTCTGCATACTTGTCAATTCAGTTACCTCAGCCAACACATCAGGCACTGCCCATGAAGTTTCCCCAGTCAAAGTATTCCAGTAGTAATATTGATTGCTCTCTTCATGCAACACTACCTTCCAACTTGAAATCACATCACCAGTGACCTGTACTTCAGGAGTTCCTGGAACAGAGGTTTCTTCTGTTGAAACCACTTCTTTGCACGAATCACCAGTGACAGCAGAATCAATTTCTCTAGCATCATTATCCTCCAGGTTCTGCAAAGCATCCAGTGGAACAGAACCTGTTTTTAAGTCATGTTGTTTATCCTTCTGAGCATCAAGGTCCGTGCTTGCATTGTTTTCCATATCTTCATTCTCTGTGCCTGCAGGTCCTTTTTCCTATTCAAACAAAACATGTAAACAAAATTTAGCATGTGAACCACAGAATTCCAATGTGGCTAGGTGCTGGTGAATAAACAAACCCTTTAGGTTCACTCCAGAACTTGGAAATATTGGGTAACAAATTCAGGCATCACCAGCAAACAAAAAAACATAGAACAAATATGGAGTTCACATGACAAACCGCATTCAGGACCTGCCATTACCAAAATACTGGAATTTAGCCCACAGCCTATAATATAGAGAAATGTGTATTAGCTAAAACTTAAGAAAGACCTCCTATAATATATTCTAAATCTCTGATCTCAAATTACAGGAAACACAAAATGAAATTACCAACATGAGTTGTAGAACAGACCCATCTAACAAAAAATTCAACAAGGCACAAAGCCCAACCTTTTTTTGGTTCAGACTACTGACAATTTAGCTTTGCATTGCTTAAGTTCATTTGTGTATTGTATTTTGAGCTCAAGCTAGACTTCTTACAATCTTGGGCTCTATCACATCTTTAAGTATCTGGCTCAAGCTGATACGTACAGAATTCATTAAGAATTATCCTAGGGTTGTTGTACGTGAGACGAAGAAGCCTGAACCTACACAAGAAATTGGAATAGCCCTTCTGCTGTATGCCAACTGAGGTGGGAAGGCTTGGTGAAGATGCTAGTTTTCTGGCCACTGGAGATAGAAATTATGTCTCAATAAACAACATAAGAAAGACGTTCTCCAGATATCCCTATGCTATTCGCCTTGTATTACAATATTTACCAGCTGAGCCTCCCCTCGCCAAGCTCTTGCTTGTTACAAAGAATAGCTTGCTTAAAACTCAAGGTTCTGATTCGTGGACCACAAAACCAGACTCAAGAATAATATATGGCATCGAAAATACACCTTTCTAATCTATAAATCACCTGTTCAACATCGTCAGCAGTGGACTTCTCCACAGTGGCATGGTCAAGTCTTTTACTTGACTCCTCATCCAACTCGTCATCACTGTATTGCCCAAGTAACAACAAAGGATTCTCTGACTGTTTGCCTGAAAAACAAAATACTATGATCTCAAATGCCTTCAGACTCATCAAAAGAATCCTACCTAGCAATAGCCAACATATATGAGCTCAAGCCAATATATATACAGTGAACGTATAAACTATAACAAAGCCATTGCTGTGAAGTGGGGAAAAAAAAAAAGTCAATCATAAATTTGACGGCCAGATTTTCAGATCAACTCATCACAGCCACCTGTTACACAATGATTAATTGTCAGTGAAGCATAAAACAAATAAAGCCAGAGACATACGAACCGCGAAGGAAAACTATTCCTGTCGAAATCTCCAAACCGCTTTGATGCCACGAAAAAAGGGGCATATCAGGTCGGGAGTTTCATTCAATAATTCAGGACGTTATCTGATGACCAATTGAACGTTCCCGAGACCACAGCCACCCTACATTCTGAAAACAAAATTCTTTGGGGGAAAACAATATGTCTTGTACATGGTATAATTTCCACCAAAATAATGCTGTGCACATCAAGTCGCTCTACATAGATCAGTCCTTTTGAAGAAAACTGACGGAACCCACCTGAAGATGTTGGTGAACTGGGTGACCCAGCACGATGTCTCGGATCTATGTCCCCTCCAAGTTCATCCTGGGCAGAGGAACCACCAGAATCTCCTGAAAATTCAACCAAAATGTAAAACTTAAATGCAATCAATCATAAGCTCCCCATTAATTACGATGAGTTTCTAGCTGCCAAGTATGGAGACGAACAAAACATTAGCAACGAAAAATGGTGAAACCCATTTTGTTATTTCCATCTGGCCATTAACCAGCGTTGCTTCCAACTCAAACAAAACTCAAGCGGAACATTAAAACGTAGACTATACAACAAAAGCGAGGCAATACAGTAAATAAACCCTAAATTCTCCATTTGGCGCCAACAGCCCCAACTGTACCTAATACTGCAAGCTTAAGTTCCTCTATTGATTTTCCTTTTCTAATCTTCTATGAAGCCAAAATAATTGAAATCACAAGATTCAAAAGTCAAAATTCATTTTATTTCTTCATGAATCTCAAAAACAAAAGAAAAGTAATTAAACAAGCGTCGAGCTTCAAACCCTAAGAACAGGGAGGGGGGAATTCATACATGCAGGTGTACGTATATATATATATATAGAGGGACAGAGAAGGATTGGAGTACCAGAGGGTTCCGCGAAGAGATCGAGCTTTACTCTACGACCGGCGGCGACCATGGCTGCGAGTCGACGTTCCTTTCTTTTACCCATTTATTAATAATGCTTAAAGCTATGAAAGATTTGATTGAATATCGAAGATTGACTATTGAAGATTTGAGATTTACAGATTGAAAGATTGGAGTGGAATTGAACACTTTGAGCTGCTTAGGCCCCCTGGGGTTACGAAGTCAGGAGAGAAGACAACAAAGAATTAGAATTTTCTCTCCCTTAGTGTACGCAGAGGGATCGTTTAATACGAGTTCGGAGTCTGTAAACCAATTTTAACTAGTGTTGTTACTTCTTTATTTATTATTATAACGAAGGAAAAATAAATTAAAGATATTTCTCTAAACTAAAATGATGGAAATTTGTTTGAGGCAAAAGTGCAATGGCAATGGGTACTTTTTTGTTTCTTTGTAAGTAGCACAAATATTACACGAATATTGAGCTGATGGCCTAGCCCAGCTGTCAGGCGCTGAAGGTAGAAATAGCAGTGGACGGTGAGAAAGTATATTTCTCCGTTCTAAGGGTAAAGAATTCAAAACGAAGATAAAAAAAAATATGAAGTATTTAAAATGAGATTAAAATATAAAATAAAAATTTATATAGGTATGGAGGTAGGGATGCATCAAAATCCTTTCTTGCCCTATCTTTGCTTCAATTTTTTTTTTTTATATAGGGTATTTTTATATTTACTTTTACTCTTTTAAATTTTTGTCTTTTTGAATGTCGAGTGACAAAGTATAATCTACAATTAAACTTCAATAATACATTAAAGGTTTAAATTTTTTCTTAATAATATTTATTATAGTAACATATGTAATAAAAAAATCATGTATTGACAGTAATCCTAGTAGTTTTCAATCATGTATCAAAGTATGGACTTTGAAAATCAGCTGTTTTTAAACAAATTAAATAGTGAAAAAAGCTTGAGTCGAAGCTTAGGCTCAAGACAGAAATGGAGGTGGAGGTGAAAGCAACCTTGTGCCTATGGAGGCGGGGATGGAAATCACCGCCTTCATCTAAGAGAAGATAGAGGCAGGGATAGATGTAAATTTTTCAAGTGGAGGCGGGGGTAGATATCTCAATCTCTGCCCGAATCGGATCCATTGTCATCCCTACTTGAAGGACTGGCTAAATGTGTTTTAATTCTCATTGTCATCCCTTTTTCCTTATAGAATGTTTGAAACTTGGAAAAGGGAAGGGAAAGAAAAGGATAAGAAAGGAGATAAAAGAGAAAATAAAGAAAAAGAGAAGAAAAAAAGTAGGAAAAAATGAGAAAAAATTTGAAATTAAGCTCTCTCTTCTTTCTTTTCACTTTTCTTTCATTTTCTTTATAAAATTAAACAGAAAAATGATAACAAACAATATTTTTTTTTCTTTTTCCTTTCTTTCCTCAAGTTCCAAACAGGCCATTAGACTAGCACGTCTCTGGACTTTTTGTGATGCCAAAATAAATAAATGAAAAATTACAAGAAAATTAGTGGTTTAAAATAGCATGAATATCCAAGCTTCTCTAAGTAATATTTTTGGGGGATATTCGTGTAATAGTGAGTAAACCCACCAAATAGAGTTTAGAGAGAGATTTTCTATTAATATAATCAAGGAGTTTATCTACACCTAACATATAAAACGGGACATCAATCTGGTATTTCCTGTTTTGAAACCCTGTTAATTTTTTTTTTTTTTGTTTTTTCAAAAAACCAGTAAATTATCTTGGATGGTCATCTAAAACTCTACATTGTTGCAATTTTATAAAATTAGAAAAATTGGTTAATTGATTAATAAGGAAGACCATCACATGATGCACATTTTGAAGAAAAAAAAATTATTGGGTAACTATCCACTTTTCTGGCTTCTCAAATGTTGCACACGCATAGTATGTGCATTCCTTGGAGTTGTATTATTAATTTTTTTTGACAAAGCAGAACATAACACACGCACACACTAAATCAAACCACAATTTAGCTGGCAATCAATAGAAACTTTAAAGGTTTGATGGTTTAAGCTAAATTGACACATGAACTTATGAGCTAAGACTATATACTCAGCTGGGTTGCCCTTACAAAACCAATGCTGTAGTTGGGCTAAGCTTACAAACCTTAGGCCCAAATTCAAAGAAAGGACCAAAATAAAGAAAGAAAGAGTGGGGAAAAGAGGAACAAACCAGCAAAGCATGGAGTATTGGGATCAATCATGCATGTCAAGCCCAGCATATGAAATTAGGATTGCCTAATTGGCAATGTTCGCTTTGTAAATTGTGCATCAATTTGTAAGACTGATGCCTGTTGCAATTTTCATGTTGCTTCTTATGTTTTACTATCATTCATGTAATACATAAAATTTATATGATTCGTGTAAATGGTGACCCTGCACTAGCTCGTAAGACCTGCTCTACTACAGTAAGAAAGAGAATAAAAAAAGGAAAAGTTTCCATGCGACACAAGTCACACAAGACTTGCACAACAAAGGGAGTGCAACGGGCACACTAAACATACCAAAAACAGCAAACAATTATTGTTTTGGGGGAGAGCAATGCAGCATCAATACTGAAGGGCATGTTGCAAGATTGTTTCCACATCTCGGAGCTGTTTCCTCTGATTCCATTATTTTTACGGTCTGTTCGGTTATAAAAAAAAATATTAAAATAGGTGTATTTTTTAATTCTAAAATATTGGGCTGTAACTGTTAACAGAACAGTAATCTATAAATGCCATCATCATCAGACCATAAAAAACAAAACAATAAAAACACACATCTATGACACACAACAAAAAATAAAAACTATCAGCACTTCCAAACGATTAAATTTCTCTTTCTTTTCCTATACAAAATAGAACCCCCGGCCCCCCAAAAAAAAAGTCGGATTAGTTATCACCTTTAAGAACTGGATTATAGAATTTTCATATTCAGCAAATTACCAATCCATTCACGCTGCTAAACTATTCTTGACGGTGCAAATCACTTTAATGGGGTGGTTGATTAATAGATATGGTTAAATAAATCACTAGTAACACAGCTAGCCTAGCACTCTGGCAGTGATGACAATAGCGTAATTAGTTAACAAGGCAGTAAAACAAATCAAGTTTTTTGAACTTGACTCATATATATGAGCTCGTTAAAGATCAACTACTTATATAAACAAGTTATACTTGAACTTATTTTAAAACTCGTTAATTTTATAAGCTTGAGTTAATAAGTTTTTATATACTTTACGATTGCATAAAAATCAAGACACTTTAGCTCAGCTTCTGGTTAACTCGAATAAATCTCATTTGAAATCGAATCGAAATATAAACAAGTCAAACTTGAATATATTTTGAATTTCATAAAAAATTCAAGATAATTTTAAACAACCCATTACTTTATTCAACTTAAGCTCGTTTATAGGTCTGTTAGTCTTAACTCTGTGTAATTGGAGTTGTTTAAGAGACAAAAACAAATGGAATTGACCCTCTTCACTGTGTCTTTTACTTCATCTGCTGAAACTACTTCTGTCTAGCTGATGTAACCCATTCACCGGAAAACAAAATGGACATGGCTAGCTCTAAAGAGTAGAGCATGATTCAAACATCAGTCAGTGACTCTATCTATTATTGTGGGTCCAGGCTCCCCATTTAGACATTTATTCTCAAAAGCAAGGTGGCTGGATAAGCTTTAATAATGAAGGATGGCTGTCCATTAACACACCTCAATGCACAACTTTGTTTTCTTTTCTTTAAATATTTTTGGTGGTGTTAGGTAAGTAATGAGGACTTCCTCAGTAAGATTCTTTTGGTCACATACAACATAGGATTTGATCAAAATCATCACAATTTTGGTTGTAGGATAAGAACTTGTGATGTTATACTGGACCCTGTTTGGACTTAAGATTAGATAATTAATAGCATTAATGAATAAAAAATGCTATATCTTCTCCATTTTGTTTTTGTGGGTCACCATAATTCTTTAGATGGAGTTTAATTTTGATGTATCGTTAGTGTAACGTTTTTTTTACACAAGCAGAGTACTAAAATGCGACAACTCATTGCTTCCTTTGTTTTGCTTAAACCTTTTTTGTTTATGCTATTATTGATGGAAATCAATAAGGAATGTTAAAAAAATCTTTTTGTTTTTCAAACTCTTAATAATTAGGAAACTATATCATTGGTGGAAGTTCAAAAATTAGTTTCCTTTTCAAACTCTTCCTCGTTCTCTTCTCTCTCCATCATATTTTGATAACCCACCATTAAAGAACACTTCAAACAGCCCTCATGTCTCTTTTCCTTAGCAAGCAATCTTCAAAGATGAAAAAAGAAAATCTATATTCTTGTTTTAGTAATAATCAAAACTTTGGCCTTTGATGTATTTGGTTACAGTCAGTTTGGGACATCATTTATAAGTTCTCCCCAAACTGTATTTTTGTTTTAGTAAAAATTAAAATTTGGCCTTTGATGCTTTTGGTTGTAGTCAGTTTGGTTCAACAACTACCCCATCAAATTATTTGGGTGAGACATTGTTACATTAGTTTTTCCTATTGTATGAAGTAAACTGACTTTATGTTTGAAGAGTTCTTTGATAGAGGGTTATCAGAATTCAATGGAGAGAGAATGAAGAAGAGTTTGAATGGAAAGTTCTACCATTGATAATTTGATATGGTTTCCTAATTATTATTAGTTTGAAAAAAAAGAGATCTTTTTCATAAATAATAATAATCTAATATAAATAACAAAATTTAAGGAAAATAAAAAAAATAATGAGGTGTCACAATTTAGTACTCCACTTGTGTAAAAAAAATATTACACTAGCGGTATATCAAAATTAAACTCTTTTAAATAACTGTCCACTTGAATGCTTATTTTCAAGGGAAAAAAAATTCAAAGAGCAATCATATCTTGCCTTCTAGGTGGTGATACAAAATGTGGATAGAAAAAACAGAGATATAGGTAATTTGAAGATTTTAATATAGTATACAAAACTGTATCTTAATTTGTTTTGAGCCACATTTTCTTATGCATTCATCTTAGACTGAAGATCTCCAGCTCCCACCAGACTTGGAGAGGAGCTTAATTAGGAAAACGAGAAGACTTGCTACGTATTGCTCTTTCTATCGTTAATTTTTTCAAATCAACTTTGGTTAGAGGTCGCTTGCATATTAAGAGCCGGTAGTCACGGGTAATTTACAAATTGGCTACAACGAAAGAGAAGTTGTCAAGTTGTACAAGAAGGTTAGGATTCGTTTGGCTTTTATTTTCTATTTTTTATTTTTGGTTTTTGTTTTTTGTTTTTTGAAAATAAAAAATACAAAAAACATTAAAATAGTTGTGTTATTTGTTTTTAAAACATTAGTCTAATACTATTGACAGAACAGTAACTTACAAATCTTATCACCAAATTATAAAAAATAAAAAATAAAAATACACATTTATAACACACAATAACATATAAAAATTAATAACACCTCCAACCATACCCTAGATCTGAATTGTATCTCGGTGATCTAGTTGAAAACGTGGAACAAGCAAGTTGTAAATTGCTTTATTTTGTATCACATGAAAGGTTCAATTTGTTTCCTAGTGGAGGAGGGTTGGAAAAAGCTGGCCAGAATCTTTCATCAAATCTCAAAATAACACGTGAATAATGAACTCAACTCCACTCAACTAACCATTTTTTTTTTTTTTTGAAACTATTAGATCTGTTGTATAGATTCTGTTTCACCATTTCGTTTTATCAAATGACTATTATCCATGGGCGAAAGGTGGCTCGAGTGAAAGGAGCTCTGATCGTTAAGGTAATAAATTTTAATTTTAAATTTTTATGAATACAGCAAACTTTTTTAAAAAGGATTCTAACTTCGGCGCTCAATCGTAACTCAAAAGATTAATTCTGAACCAAGCTTTAAAGTGGTCAACTTGAAAATACTTTGAGAAATTAAAAAAACAAAAAAGACTATTATCTCAATTAACCGCAATAAAATATGTCTTTCAAATATTTTATGTGCATGTTTGGCCTTAGATGGTTAACCCTCCTTCTTCTTCTTCTTCTTCTTTGTCCATGGTGTGGCAATGGGAAATCAAAACTTAGAATAAAACATGGTCCTACAGAGATGCGTAACCATGGGAGAGGGGACTTTGCAGATGAAAGAAAAACACAAAAAGTCCGCACAAGCCCAACCACCCCGAAATGAGCAGACTGCAGATGAAATCACGTTTTTCTTTGCTCCCAACCACCTATAAATTAATAGTGAATACACACTTGCATTTTTGTCACGTTTGTATTGGTTTTTTTTCTTTGTTTCTGTTTCCGTTTTTATTTTTTGCGTTTTCAAAAACAAAAACATAGTTTTCAAAAACTCAAAAAATTTATATAAAAAACACAATAGTTTTTTTTCTTATTAAAATAAGATTTCAAAAACTCAAAGAACATATATTTTTATATAATACTCAAAAGTAGATCGTTTTTTAAAAAAAAATTATGAAAAAATAAGTTCATCAAACGCGATCATAGAGACAGTAGTGCTCAAAATCAATTTACAAAACGAAATCTAAAAAAATTTAAAAAAATTAAAACTGAGACCGCAACAAAGGCAAGGTGCAGCCATTGATCTTCTAGAACAAGTACGTCATCAAGTTGGCATTTCAATTCTATTGGCATGCGTTTGTATTCCATCATAAAGTCACAAGATAATCTCCTACGTTTAGTTACACAAAAGAAGGCCGAGAATACACAATACGAATAAAGCTTTTTACTTTTCAAAAATTAGATTAAACAATATTAGAGGTGGAATAATCGATCCAAAGATTGGAGATTGAATGTCAAATTACAAAATTACACTCCTGAATTTTGTAAATCGGAGATTAATCATAGTAATTTTTTTTATCTCTTTATCTCATTCTACAGAACAGTCTTGCTCCTGCTAAGTTTCAATAAAACAAAAAATTAAGTACACTCCTATTCCACGCGACAGCTGTTGCCATCTAAAGAAACAATAATTGGTGGGTTGAATGAAAATAGTTCAGCAATCATTTGATATTGAGTACTTTGCTGCAATTCTTATCAAATAGTAGTACATAATAATATGTGAATACATTAATAATTTGTGCTTGTGGAATAATGAAAAGACTTTTAAGAAAAATCTTATTAGATTTTATCAAGTAATATTTTTTCTTAAAATTTTTTTCACTACTTTACAAATTTAAGTTACTGATATATTCAGACACTACATGTCACTATTTAATAGGGATTACCACATAGTATTCAGTACTACCTGACCATTAAACTTTTTTCCGTGATTAAAAACTGTATATAGCATTCCACATCATTACAAATAAGTGTTTCAAAAAAATAAAATATCGATAGCTTTTATTGTCAAGATAACTTAGACTAGTACAAGACCAATGTACATTTGCTTAAGCACAAACGGAAAATATTAAAAATAGTCGTGATTATCCGCCACTCACAAACTAATGATTTTCACATAGGTTAAACCTCACCTGGAACATATGGAATTTAGCTGGTAGCAGGTAGAGCCCAGATAATGTGAATGTAGTACTCCTCCAGCATGAAATTAACATGCCGAAGCTAAAGGGACTTTTTGTTTTTTTTTTCGGGATGAGGGGCGTTGCATTAATTGACAGTATGCCATGACAAAACTGCGCCCTCATCAATCAACATCCGCAGGAAATTTACAATTTTTTTACGAGGAGATTATTGTTTGGTCCTCACAAAGATTAAAAAATAAATATTTTATTTTTCACAAAATTTGTTTTCAAAAAAATTCACCATAAAAATGTGACAGCAATGACATTTTTAAAATTATAAGTTAAAATTAGAAATGTTTTAATTGTGAATGAAAGGATTACAAATATTCACATCATTTTATATATAAATTTAGTATAAAAATTCTATATGTACACTATTACTCTTCCAAAAATAGAAATTGAAAATAGTAAATAATAAGATAATGATATACATATAAAAAAAATTATATTAATGATGTGACTGAGCTGTCTGTCTCACTTTAAAACAAACAACTCATTGTAATAATATTCAATTATAAAATTACTACTGACACAAGTTTTTGTACGAAAATTATAGAAAGAACATAATTTTTCTAAAGAGTAATCTATATTTAGGAATGGAGTAGTAGGATGTCGAAAGGTATTATCAATTTTTGTAAAATATAGATTTGTCTAATTTGTAATGAATAAATAAAATATTTGAGTTTATAATAGTGATATGCACGGATCAATTAAATTCAGATTAGAGCTGAACTCATAATGTAACCAAACTTAATTTGTTTTAAAACTTTTAGACTCCTAAGTTGTAACAAAATCGATCCAAATGTAAAAATGAACAAAACCCAACCTAAGAAAATTCACATTGGCTCAACTTAGATCCACAAGTCTTATTGTTTGTATAAAACTTAATTTATTTCTTAATTTTTTTTACAATTATTGTAATATATATACACATATATATAATGAAAATAACTTACTATACAATAATTATGTGTAGAAGTATCTCTTTTTGTAAATATGTGTAGAAGTATATAGTCATGACCAATAACATTTAAACGTATTAATTTACTATATAACTTATCAAATTTTGTGAAAAATATATAAAGGTTGATTTGAGTTACTCATTCACCGTTGGTTTTGGAATTTTTAAACTAAAAAAAATAACTAAACATTTGTTAAACTATAATAGGAAATACTCTATGCACCTCTCCTTTGTTTTCATAATAGGAAATATTCGCTGTTATTTATTTAATGCAACAATAGAATCAAACTATAATTTCAGAAAATACGGTGCTGATTTCCATTTTTGAATCTTCCAATGACTTGACATTAATCCTCCTTTTTTATTTTATTTTAAAACTTAAAAATAAAAACAAAAAAACCCTCTTATTTACCAATCGCATTTCAATTTTCTTCTCTCTATCTGTCTCTGTCTCTCTCTCTCTCTCTCCTTCCAATTATCAGCTGCATAAAGAATTCTCTCTCTACAAGAGAATTATATATCATCAAGGTAATTTGCAGAATCTGAACTCATCTATGTTTTGGTTTCTGTAAAGGTTTTCTTTGCATCCACATCTCCATATATTTATGTGTATATATTGTCGGAATCGAAGTATTCGGAGCTTCAATTTTTAGGCAATTACTAGATCTGTCACATCATCATTTTGAACGGAAAGCTCGAAGATTTGTCGAATTTCTCATTGAATCACTGCATATGCTCTTATTTATCATTCAGTTTGTCGAAATAAATAGTTGGATTTCAGATTGGGTTCTTCTACCATGGCCTTTGTTGCTGGTGGTGTTGAGATCCGCTTTTTCTTTATGATTCGGTATAGCTTTGCGTATTTGTTGTTATTTTTAGGCTTTATGAATCATTTGGCTAGGTTCTAGAACGGATAGTAATAGCTCCATAATAAAGCCGTGTCATATCTGATTGAGGTGTTTTCAATTGTATCATCTTTTCGTTACGGGTTCTGGGTTGATATTGGATACTTCGTCGTTTAATAAATATCTGTTGTAAAAGGATTTGGACTGGAGATCCTATAATTTTCATAGATTAGATACAATTTAGAATTTCATACTCTATATTGGAGTTTGGGTAGCTAAACATTGGTACAAGGAGATGGGTTTTTGGGCGAGTTTAGGTACTGTTGATGCCACTGCACATACAGGGACTAAAGATGTTGGAAATATACTAATATAGAGTTATGAAGAACATAAGATAAGAATATTGAGTTGCGAAGAACAGAAGCTAAGCGCAAGATTTCGCCACCTAGTGTTATTTAAGCATGAAATTCTGTATGTTCACTTTAATTGTTGGACTCTGACATCATTTGAGCAATCAGAGTACTGGGTTTAGAAAGTTCAAGTTTTATATCATATGATTTGGCAACTTTTGAGGAATCTTTTCTCTCTGTTGCCCCGCCCCGGAAAGCAACTCGTGGCCGCAGAATAGGATTTCATTTTATCTTTTGAATTCTATCCCATTTGACTAGGCTCTTTTGTTAGTCAATAAGTGTTCTGCAAGTTTCTGGTGTTGGAGATGAATCTAGTGATAAGCTGTTTTGAGGATGGGATATGGACGTAATTTGTAAGATCAATCCTCCTTCTACCAAGAGCATGCTACTTGAGTCGTTAGAGAGCGCTTACTAATCAAGAATATATAACTTTTTCATTATTATTTTGAAAATCTTACAGCCTGCCAACTAATTATAGCAATAATTTGATTCACTTGAGAGGGGAAAAAGAAAAAATATAGGATGGTTTATAGTCTTGAAATGTTGGTTACCCCCCTTGGGCTTTTCTTCAAGATTTTAAGTTCTCATTGATAAATGTATGTATAGATATATGCATAGGTAAACGTTTGAGTTGTAACTGACATTCTATTTCATTTCTGAACACAGATATAAGAAAGTGCACCAGTCTCTACAATCCACTGCATTCGTGTTTTGGTAACAGTAACAGGAAATGGTCAAAAGGTTACTTCTATTTCCTAAATGGTCCTCTTTTGCATGGAATTAGCTACAGAAATTTTATTGACAATTTCTTTTTACCAGGTATGGAGTGTTTTGATGTACAAGCATTACCATGTTGCAGTGCTTAGACGGGGTTAAGCATTTGTGTGCTCCCCTACTTCGCTGCTGTGATCTTGATTTGTATAGACAATCCAGAGACCTCGAAGATCCTGAAGTTCTTGCAAGGGAGACAGTGTGTATGCTACTGACCCTTACTGTCTTGAGTTTAATTGTTGTAAGGAGATCAACATATTGTCTTCCTTTACCTTTATGTGTGGTCTCGAGCATGTAACATTGTAAAATTTTCAGTACTTGTCAAAAAAGAAAAAAAAATTTGTAAAAATTTCAGAACTAAAAGAAATAATGGTATTACATTTGTTATTTGATCCAACTAGCTTTGTAATGTACTTATTGATTCTGTCTTTTTTTTATTTCCTCTAATGAAAGAGCAACCTAATTGGTCTGCTGAAGATTGTGATTTTGCTACTTGGATGCAGTTAGTGTAAGTGAAATAGAGGCGCTTTATGAGCTGTTTAAGAAGATTAGCAGTGCAGTAATTGATGACGGGTTGATCAACAAGGTTCATCTATATCTTTGTGGAAATCATTGTTGCATTATTATTTTTATAAGTTAAGATGAAATGCCATTGTATTACTGCTCTTCCTATGCATGAATTGGATGCCGTTATTTATATTTTTTCTGTGTAGATGTGTTGTTACCTCTCCACAGTCTGACTCTAGTTTCTTGAATGCTATCTTCTATATCATATTGCAGGAGGAGTTTCAATTGGCATTATTTAAGACGAACAAAAAAGAGAGCTTGTTTGCTGATCGGGTATTTTATTTTTAGCAACTACTAGTCTTACAGCTCTTGTTAAAGTTCACCTTAACTAGACATTTCATCATTGTTATTCATCTTGCATGAGATTTCACCATGTATTATGAACTTTTTCACGTGCACACGGACATATATAGCGGCAGAAAAATGTATATTATATATAGGTACAAGCAGGTCATATATAGATGTGTTTATGTGTGTGTGTGTGTGCCTGCCTGTTTTAAAAGCTACAGACTAGGACTATAGAAATAGTTCTGCAACTTGTCTGTGTTGATAGTGAATTATGTTGGAATCACTCATCATTGCATTGATTTCTTGTTATAGATACTTCAGAACAAATTTGCAAAATTTGCTAACGCTACTCTCTTCCTATTGGTTACTCATTGCAGGTATTTGACTTGTTTGACACAAAACATAACGGCATCCTAGGCTTTGAAGAATTTGCTCGTGCACTGTCTGTGTTTCATCCAAATGCCCCGATCGATGATAAGATTGAGTGTATGCTAGAATATTACAATACTGCTATGATGATGGAATTATTTTCTTAGTTCATTTATCTGAAATTTCTAGTTTACCTTTTGATTATGCCACTAATCTCATGTTGCAGTTTCGTTTCAACTGTACGATCTCAAGCAACAAGGTTTCATTGAGAGGCAAGAGGTAACTAATTAAATTAGCATCAACTGTTTTGAAATCTAAATGAATTAAACTGGGACCATCCTTTGGCTGTGATGGGTTTCCCATACTTTCTATTTTCTACTAGGTCTTAGTTTGGATCACTTTAAGTTTGAGATTAATACTATGAAGACAGCTACTGTTATGTCAATTTGTCTAGTGAGTTATATGGAAAAACACGACATTTAGCAATGTATTAAAGCAATATTTTGCATTCGTTATTTTTTTATTGACTGTTCCTTTCCTCTGTGATTTGCTATTACAACCTTCTTTCATGTTACCAAAATTCCGTGTTATGAATCCATGCTCTGTCTTTCTGAGCTTGCTGCATTTAAGCCTTTCAAGAAGGATTTAAATGCAGGGTATCCATCTTTGAATTGCTAAGAGATACCAACATCTTCTCCAATTAAAAATCCATAAAACTTGAAGCATTGCTGAAAAAAGTTTTCTGCTTAGGTTGCAGTAGCTGCTCCATGTGCCAAGATATGTTTGTGTTACCTTAAAAATGTGTTTGTCCATTTCCCTCTGATCATGAACTTACTGATATCCCTCTTATCTCAGAGTTTATTCTAAAATAGAAATCAGCATAAGGTCGTGAAATAAAGCAGTCAGCAGACATAAAGTGCAAATATAGGTCCATCAGGAAAGATTCCATGAAAATGCGGCATGAGCACAATTATTATTATTCTTTTTTTGGTACATTGGAAATAAAAGAACGCCATCAGCACAATTCACATAGATATGATACATACACAGAAATCTATCAATTAAGACTGTAAGAGAACCAATTGTAAAGCCATTATATCAACAAACATTGCTGGGTGGCATTGTATTCTAAAACCTTCTTCTAAGCTATATTTCCTCATTGCTGGATTGGAACCATGGAAAACGATCAAGGAACTATGGGTTGAATAGGTAAAATGATCCTTGTACTTCTACTAGTTTTTTTTCAGCTTTACCCAAAAAAAAGGGTTAGAATGAAATAGAAAAGCAGTAAAAGAGAAAAATAATTCAGAGAAAGCATTTGAACATTATGGACTATAGCGTCTGTAGAGTTTTTATGTTGGCCAATTATTTGAGTGACAGTATATATACATCACTCTCAAGTGAGCGATTCTTTGTGTTAGAACAATTCTTGTTCGGGCTAAGCCAGTAGGAAAGCAATCCTAATTCACGTCCTACACAATACTACATATTGATGTACTTTTGTTTAGTGGCATATGATGGTCAAATATTAGATGTTAATTAAGGCATTTTGTTTAATGTTTTTCTTGTTTGTTCCCTCTTCTTAGGTTTAGACTCCAATAAGCAACAGTTAACTTATAGTAGTTCATTTTATTTATCTCTTTAATATATGTAATCTTTTTTCAGTGTTTTGGATTTTTAATTTACCTCTGCAATGTAGGTGAAGCAAATGGTAGTGGCGACTCTTGCTGAATCTGGTATGAACCTTTCAGATGATGTTATAGAGAGCATTATTGACAAGGTGCTCCCTCGACTTGAGTTAATTAAATTAACATCCATTTGTCATATATATAATTTTGAGTAGCTCTAGGCGTCAATATCCAATGTGTAATAGTCTGTGCCTTACTGCCTTGTCTTCCTCCTACCTTTTTTCTTCCTACTAGTAATATGAATGCAAATTTATGTTGTTACACTTTTTATACACTCTCCTTTCTAAAATTGAGCAGTCAAAAACTAGGGTGAAATGTCCTATAAGGATACACCATTGATGTATCTACTGGACGGAGTAGGTAATTTGCTCTATAAGAATGTTTTATTCGTCTTATGTCATTCTTCAACTTTGTGGCTTGTATGACTCATTTGTACAATGACCGTAGTAGTTTATATATAACCATATCTGTTGCATTTCCCTTGTTAAACCAACTTTTTGAGGATCAGATTGCTAATTGAAGCTCCCATGGTTTCATGACTATCAATCTCACATAACTAGACCTGTGTCGAGTAACTTCTACCAATGTGAATATGAATAGTCAAATATGAGTAGTGCAGCAAACAGAGGATGCTAGTTTCTGATATTTCCTTTTGACTTCAGAAACTATAGGACAAAGCCTTTAGAAACAGGAGATGAAGGTAGTAGTAGACCTATTGAGGTGCTCCATCCATATAATTTGAAGTTTTCTACTCCAAAAAATAGCATTTTGGCCACTCTTTAAGTCGTTTCAAAGTGATAACTATAGATGTACCGAACTCAGTTGACATAAATGATTTGAAAAGGTAGTACTGACCACTGATGATCTCTTCTATTAAGTTTTCAAATTCCTTGGTTAAATGCTGTTGTATAAGGAGGTTTAGCATACATATGAGAGTTCTTTATTTATTTCTTGCAAGAATCACATGAATAAAGTTTGTTATGTTTGGGGCCAATGTTTCAGACCTTTGAGGAAGCTGATACAAAACATGATGGCAAGATTGACAAGGAAGAGTGGAGAAGTCTTGTTTTGCGGCATCCATCCCTTTTGAAGAATATGACCCTTCAATATCTCAAGTAAGCTGCAAATATGATATCGATCCTCTTTCTCCAATTCCTATTAGTTTGATATCTGTTGATTTTCTTTTAATTTTTCCTATCGAGATCCCCCCAAAAAATAGCATTTTGGCCACTCTTTATAGTCGTTTCAAAGTGATTCCAACTATAGATGTACTCAAAACAAAGGGGTTGACATAAATTGAAATAAAAATAAAAAAAGGATAGGTGCAGAGACTCAATGGAAGCTGTTCTAACAAATGGAGTTAACTGCGTTGGTAGAGGAATCCTTCCATCAAAACTTCAGAAAGGATGAAAGATAAACCTATATACATACGCATACGTACTGAAATACTATATCAAAATCAAATGATTAATGACGCCCCCAATCTGTATCCGTATTTTTTATATGAAAAATGAAAGAATTGTTGTGAATATTTCCTTTTTTTGAGTTGATGTTATTTTTTATTGAACTTGCTGAGCAGTGCTTTGTTTCTTTGTTCCATTCCATAAAAGAATTCTGTTAAATGGAATTGGAGGCATTCAAGTCTGCGCAGCCGTATTAAAGATGAGCTTGATTGCTTTCCAATGAATAAATAATTTTGGACATTTTCGCCAAGAAGTTGATTGAAACTTGTGATCATAAATGGTACAAAACAAATTGCAGAAGCAATGAGAGAGCAGTTCAAGTGAGATTAAGAAAACCTAGCTGGGGGCTTACTGTAGGGTTGCCACCAGTCCTTGGATATTGCACTCTTCACAAAAACGGTGGGAAAAATATGCAGAGATGAACAGAAACAATTCATCTTTATCTTTATAATGCAATCTGAGGAGAAGCTAGATAAATTATTCTCCTTTACCCTTACAAGTTCTGTTTTCCCAAAAACTCGAACCATGTACACACGTGAACTCGATTTGGTGGTACATTTGTTGCTGGGAAGGCAATCAAGAAAGCTGTATCTCTGTGCACAAACTCTTAAGCCAGCCTGAGGCGCAGCATTTTGTAAGGTCGTATAAATTTCAATGCTTGCGCTTTGAAAAAATGGATCATTAATTCATTACAACTGAGAGCAGCAAACTGCAAACTGCAAACCACAGTAAGCTTAAGCCCTGCCCATTTCAACAACCAGTAATGAGCCACCTAATTAATTCCGAGTCGAGCCCTCGGCAAGGAAAGGAACTAAATAAAGCCAGAATCTCCAACAAAAATTCCCAAAACAAAGATGAAGTAGAGAAGGCCAGCAGACTAGAAAACAGAAAATCATATCTAAATTGCTTAAAAGAAAAAAGAAAATATTCAAATTCCAAAACAGCCTTCAATAATTGCTAGCCATATAATCCAGTACCATCAGGAGAATCAGGTAGGGGGGCAGAGAAAACTAAAAACGCAGACGGAAATTTAAAGAAGCTAAGCCAGGATTTAAAAAATGGGTAGGATTAGTCGACTTCCTCCATCTTGCTCCCTTCAGCATCAGCATCTGCGTCGGCCTCCTCTAGCGGAGGCATGTCCACATCGGCATCGGCATTGTCGTCATCAATGCTCAGACCGAGTTTCAACATTCGGTGGATCCGGTTGCCGAAGGTGTTTGGCTCATCAAGGCTGAAGCCGGAGGTGAGCAGTGCAGTCTCAAAGAGCAAGAGAACCAAATCCTTAACAGACTTGTCATTCTTGTCTGCATCAGCCCTCTTCCTGAGCTCCTCCATGATGGAATTCTCAGGGTTAATCTCCATAGTCTTTTTACTCGACATGTACCCAGCCATGCTTGAGTCCCTCAAAGCCTGTGCTTTCATGATTCTCTCCATGTTGGCAGTCCAGCCATACTCACCAGTCACCAAACAGCAGGGAGAGTCCACCACGCGATCAGACACGACAACCTTCTCAACTTTGTCGCCCAAAACATCCTTGATCACCTTGCAAAGGCCCTCAAACTTCTCCTTGAGGGATTCCTTTTTCTTTTTCTCATCTTCACTCTCCTCAAGTTTCAAACCTTCCTTGGTTGCAGAGACCAACTTCTTCCCCTCAAACTCCTTTAGTTGACCCACTGCATACTCATCAATGGCATCAACCATGTAGAGGACCTCATATCCCTTCTTTTTCAGCCTCTCAAGGAATGGAGAGTTCTCAACAGCCTTCTTGCTCTCACCAGTGATGTAGTAGATGTCAGTCTGGCCTTCCTTCATCCTGGTCACATAGTCCTTCAGGCTAGTCATCTCATCACCACTCTTGGTGGAGTGATACCGGAGCAG